>CM056051.1:189546422-189821321 GCA_029574335.1 Rana kukunoris
CCCAAATACTGTGCAAGACTAAGTACCACCCAGCAACCTCGTCTGTACCAGTTCCATGGGGCCTCAAGCCTGGCGTGGCAAGCCACGCATCCCATAACTTATCAAATTTGTCCGCAGTACCCCTATGCTGGTATATGTATTTTTCCATGATAAGCATCCTGCCCATGTGTTGTATCCAGAATTTAAGTGTGGGGGGTGTCTCCAGCTTCCACTTCAGGAGAATGGCCCTCCTGGCCTGGAATAGAGCCCTGTTAAAAGCTATTCGCGTCAACTCCTCCGTTACCATTCCCTCCAGTACACCAAGTAGGCAATGGACTGGCTCTAGGGGAACGGAAGTCTGAAACACTAAATTGAGCGTGTCCAGAACTCCCTTCCAGAACCTATGGAGCCTGGGACAGCGCCATAGCAGGTGAATCAAATCCCCAGACATCACCCTGCACCTGTTACACATCTGGTCTGGGACCCTACCCATTTTGAAAAGTTTTACCGGGGTATAGTGAACCCGCAGAAGAATGTACAGCTGTGATACCTTCTGTGCCACATTCAATGAGCAGCTGTTGACTGCCAACAGCGCCTCCTCCCACATTTCTCCTGACAACGGTCCAACATCAGCCTCCCACTGACCGCCACTCTCATAGGATGAGCCTCCAAAAAGGAGCCAAGCAACATGTTTGTAGCATTGAGAAATTATACCCTTAGTCTCAGAGGCGGCCCGCAAGATGCGGAACACCGGAGTGGGGGAATGAGCCCACTCCACCGCATCCCATGGGCCCTGATTGCATGTTGCAGCTGCAAGTAATAGAAAAACATGGAATGGGGAAGCCCGTATTTGGACTGTAGGGTGTGAAACGGAAGCAGCGCACCGCCATGAAAGATCTGTTTAAGAAAAGTTATGCCCAATCGTTGCCATCTGGGACCCTGATCTATTTTGGCCAATTCCACATAAGAGTTATTTTCCCATATTGGGCTGAATTCAGTGAACCCTGTGACTCCCTGGAGCTGCCTAGCCTTGTTCCACACTTTTTGGATGAGTGCGAAAGTGGGCATTTTCTTGTTGGCCTTATGAAACTGCTGGGCCTCAAGTCCCTCAGGTATCGACGTGGCTCCCGAGCCAAGCAGCAGAAGCCTGGCCGAGGAGCCGGCCGGGGTTGGGGACATGGCGCCGATCAGGTGCTGCAGCTGCGCCGCCAGGTAGTAAACCCATGGGTTGGGAAGGGCCAATCCCCCTCCCTCCTTAGGGCGCTGCAATTGTTCCAGCTTAATCCTTGGGGCTTTAATATGCCAAAGCAACTGCCTAAAAAGAGAGTTGACACTCGGAAGGTTTTTAGGGTGATGACTACCGGGGAATTATGAAGTAAGTATAACAGCTGTGGCATTAAGATCATTTTAATGAGATTGGTCTTACCTGCCAGGGACATTTTAAGTCTGTTCCATATGTGTATCTTGTCTCTGAACCGGGACAGTAGGGGAAATACGTTTAAGCGACAGTAATCAGTTACCTTGGGGGAGACGTGTACCCCCAAGTATTTAAAGGAAGATACTACAGGGACAGGACATGTACGGCCACTATCAGTCGGGGGAGTCCCGTCCAGAAACATCAAAGCGGACTTAGTCCAATTTATGGTGAGGCCTACCCTCTGGATCCTTGATTTCAGATTTTAGCGTAAAAGGTGTAGTTCGGTGAAATGCTATCAAAGTTCCTCTTTTCTTAGTGGAAGCTGATGCAGTATAAACTTGCGGGTAGGAGGCATTATAGAATTTAGGGGTTGTGTTGGGCGTGAAGTGGGTTTCCTGTAAACAAACAATATGGGCTTTTTTGGCTTGGAAGGATCTAAATGCCTTTGTACGTTTCTAAGGAACGTTGAGACCCTGCACATTAAGGGTCAATAAGTTTAACGGGGCCATGGCAGCTCAATCAATCTGGCAATCTTACCGTCATTCTGTGTAGAGTAGTTGTCCGGCTCGCTCCGTGCAGATATAGGGAGGGATGAGGGAAGGTAGGGTCCAAAACAAATAACCTTAAGAAAGGAGAATGAAAAATGAAATACAAAGCAAGTTAACAAGAATTCAATCAACATTAAGTAGACTATGTACATAGTGTTTGCCCGTGATGGGAGAATATGTCTCCCATCAAGGGGAAAGGGGGTCTCGTCGAGTCTCCACATAATACTATGGGGACCTGAGGAGACTTTAGAGAGGCACGTGTGGTTTCCATGAGTTGGAGTACCGCTTGTTGAGTGCACAGTAGAAACACCTAATCAGGCGTCAGTTTTACTATACTTGGCTATAATGATAAATGAACAGGGTATAAATTGGATCTTGCTGGGTGAGGAGTAAGCTATATAGGTGGGGGAGAAAACAAGTGGGGATAAGGAAGTGAACTCTTCTTGTGTTAAACATCAGGTAGTAACAGTTGTCTTGTCGGAACCTGGTTACTCGTGTTATTTGTGGGATTAAGGTGTAGTGTTGTGATTTAGTGGGTCTCTGAACATGTTAGAATGTTAGTGTTAACAACGTGTATTGTTCTAGGTTGACATTCAAGCCATGAGTAGAGTAACGTTGATAATTGTGAATATAAGGAGAGAACTTGCGCTAGATTTGTATAGTGCAGTGGAAGTGTTGGTTGCGGGCCAGGGGAAAGAGTGTAAATATATATGATGCGGAGGTGTGAGGTGAAATGAGGGAGAGGGGGGTGTAAGACAGAGGAGGAAGTGAGGTGAGGGTTAGAGTCTATTTAGGAAATGTATGTGTATCTAATTCCCTTTTTTGCTCATTTTAAGGTGAGGGGGGAATGGAGTCAAGAAAAGAGGGCATGTGGTCCTTTTGTTCTTAGGGTATACTGGGGTCCTTCCACTATTTGGCTTTCGTATTGAAGAGGAGGCATGGTTTGAGAGAGTTCCATCAGATGCTCAGTCCATCGAGTCTTCTTGGTCCAGGGTCTGGGGAGCGAATCTCCCTCGCTTGTTTGAATGTTGCGTGCCATTGTTCTTCTCAGGGCGAGATGAATTGTTGTGGGAGGAATTCGATGCAGATCTTCTGCGTGAAGTGGTTGCTGTAGTTGGGTTTTCAATAATTTTGAGATCAAGTAAAGCTTGGTGCAATTGGTCAGAGGTTCTACATACAATTTTGGTTCCTTGATATGTGAACCGTAGGGAAAAGGGGAATCCCCATTGATACTTGATTTTACGTTGTTGGAGTTCCATTAAAAGAGGCTTCATTGCTCGCCTTTTGGATATAGTTAGCTGCGAGATGTCAGCGAATATTTGATAGCTGTGGCCTTGGAAAGACAGGTCATTTTTTGTTCTGGCTGCTTCCAATATTTGTTCTTTTGTCTTGTAATAATGGAACTTGGCGATGATGTCCCTGGGGGGACCTTCTGCTTTCTTAGGGGCCAATGCTCTGTGGACTCTGTCCATTTCCAGGCGTTCTATTGCAATTCCTGGTAACAATTCCTGGCATATCGCCAATGTTGTGCCTTGGAGGTCTATAATTGATTCTGGGATACCTCTAAATCTCAAATTGGACCTCCTTGCACGGTTCTCGTAGTCCTCTAATCTATTTTGTAGCACCAGGTTTTCTTCTTTGAGTGTGTCCAGCTCAAACTGGCATTCTTGTGTATAAATTTCAAGTTCCTCCATTTTTGATTCTAATACCTCTGTTCGGCTGCCCAGGTCTCTTATTTCCTTGGTTAGGTGTGAGGTGATCTGGTCCGAAGTACGTTTCAGTGCCTTATTCAGCATTCTCTCAAATTGTGTCAGCAGTTCTGAGGGGATCTCTGCATTGTGAATAGTAGCCTGAGAGGATTTAAATTGTCCCTCATCTTCGCTGTCTGACTCAGTAGTATCTAAGGAAATATTTGGCTTCATTGGTCTGGCTGCGTTTTTCCTGTCTTTCCCTGAGGTGAGAGCCTCTGAGGTAGCTGAGGAGAATGGCGCCTTTTTTGTGGTACCTTTAGTGTGCTGAGTGCCGCTGCTGATATTCGGTTTTACTTTATTTCTTGCACCTCCGAGCACCATTTTTGTATAGGGATGGTCCCCGTGTCTTCCGCGATCAAATATAATGTTTTCTGTTCAATTGCGGTTCCTATTTGCTGTGTTTATCCGCGGTTTTCTCCTTCATGGAGCGGAGCTCTAGTGCGGCATGACCGTCCTGCTAGACTCCGCGCGCGCCATCACCTATTATTTCATCACTTCACTAGTTCATCACCTATTTAAGTTGTCTGTGGCGCAGATTAATTTCTCTTCCTATGTGTGGCATTGCACATCACCCTGAACACACCATACACACAGTGCAATATGGTGGTGGCAGCATCATGTTGTGGGGATGCTTTTCTTCAGCAAGGACAGGGAAGATGGTCAGAATAAATGGGAAGATGGATAGAGCCAAATAAATGTCTGCAAAAGACTTGAGACTGGGGTGGATGTTTACATTTCAGCAGGACAACAACCCTAAACATACAGCCAGAGCTATAATGTAATGGTTTATATCAGGGATCTCCAAACTACGGCCCTCCAGATGCTGTGGAACTACACTTCCCATGAGGCATTGTAAAACTCTGACATTCATAGACATGACTAAGCATGATGGGAATTGTAGTTCCTGAACACCTGGAGGGCCGTAGTTTGGAGACTCCTGGTTTATATCAAAGCATATGCATGTGTTAGACAGAGCTTGAGCCCTGGATTTTCGTGCCTGAGGTCTCCTCAAATATTCCTGACCTTGTGACATCTGTGGTATACCCATATAGTGTATTGTATCTACAAGCTTGATTGGCCTAGCGGGTATATGCCCTTCTGGGTCCAATCTTTTCGGTAAGCACCCTGTCATAAGTGGTGGTAGATTTCCTACTTTCAACCGTTGGATTTTGCTTTAATCATTCAGTCACTGGATTTTTATTTATGAACTTTTTCCTCTATGAATGGTTCTATTCACTTTTACTTTTCTGACATTGTTCAGATTCTATTATCATTTATATCCAATCTCTGGATGTTTATGGACTTTAACCACTTAAGACCCGAACCAATACGCTGGTAAATGACCCAAGGTGTTTTTGCGATTCGGCATTGCGTCGCTTTAACAGACAATTGCGCGGTCGTGCGACGTGGCTCCCAAACAAAATTTGCGTCCTTTTTTTCCCCACAAATAGAGCTTTCTTTTGGTGGTATTTGATCACCTCTGCGATTTTTATTTTTTGCGCTATATACAAAAATAGAGCGACATTTTTGAAAAAAAAAAACACTATTTTTTACTTTTTGTTAAAAAAAAATCAAATAAACTAAATTTTAGTCAAACATTTAGGCCAAAATGTATTTAGCCACATGTCTTTAGTAAAAAAAAAAATCGCAATAAAAAAAATAGCTACCTAGCGGGAACAGCGACACTAATACAGCGATCAGAAAAATGATCGCTTAGTGACGCTGGCAATAGGGAGTGAAAGGGTTAACTAGGGCGGTGATCAGGGGGTTAAAACTTTATTAGGGGGGTGGGGGGAGCTATCCTGAACCTAACACTAACTGATTTTACACTGCCTGTCACACTGACACTAAATGCAGTGATTAGATCACTGCATTCAGTGACACTGTGACAGGGGGTAGGGGGGGCGATCACAAGGGGTTAATGTGCCTATGTGAGTGTGTGTCAGTGTTGTGTTGGTGCACACTTACTTGTGATGTCTTCTCTCATCAGCAGCGGTGGGAAACACCTCTGCGATGGGAGATTACATCATTTCCTCCTTCCTGTGTAAACACAGGAGGAGGAAGTTACACGAAGGGGGAGCGCTCCCATTGGCTGGGAGCGATCGCGGGGGGGGCGGGTAAACGCCGACATCCGCCCGCTCGTCCCGGATCGCTCCTGGAGCCAGGGGGACCCCCTGCACGCCACGGAGGGGGTCCCGATGGGACCCCCGAACCGCACTTAGGCGGGGACGTAAATTTACGCCCTTGTGCCTGTACGAGCCATTCTGTGGCCGTATATGTGCGTGCGGGGGTCCTTAAGTGGTTAATTAGTGTTCATATTGTCACCTCACATGTGGTGTTGCACAATTAATTTTGTTTATTCATTTATATATAATTTCTTCATTGAAATTTCATCATCACTAGCGCTACATATTTTTTCCACTTTTTTCTACATTTGCTGCAGCTTTTTTAACACACAAAACAGCATGTTTTGCTTTCCACGTTTGGGGTGCCACTGCCCATGGCACTAGAAGCGCAACACAATTGTTATTTCCGTGTTTTTGTGATTGTGTGCAAAATTGCCTTCATGTGCTACACAAGTGTGAAAACACCCTGATACAATGGATATTGTTAAAATAACATTGTTACGTTTAAAACATGATTTAAATACAATAAGAATAAGGTTCAACATTAATGTACAACTGTAGAGGTACCAGAACCACCCACATAATATCAACAGTGATAATATGATCTGGAATCATTTATTTATGTTATAAGCAAGTAGTTATAAGAGATACGCAAGAAGTTTATAAATTATAAATTCCCTGGTTTTTGATGTAGCAAAATATGAAAATACAGGAAGAAATTGTGTAACTATGTTTGATACATCATTAATATATGCATATGTGTTTTGAGGATCTAATGCTTATAAAGATAAATATTGAGATATGAGCCTACATTCAGTAGGTGTATATCTATCTACTGTAGTTTTTGATATGAAAAGTGACATGCAAAAAATAAAAAAAATAAAGAATTTAATAGAATGTGTTGGGCATACATGTATAACGGTCATTTAATAGGAGATTAGAATGTGAACAAACGCAGATTTGTATTTAAAAGTACTTAAAGCAGAGTTCCACCCACATTTGGCATGTAATTTTTTTGGGGGGGAGTGGGGGCTTCAGGAAGAGTGGGACTTCCTGTCCCACTTCCTGCTTCCGCCGAGGGGCTGGTTAGGCGATTAGGCTTAATCGCCTACAGCAGCCCCTCCCTGTAGGCGATCGCATGGGACACTGACAGGTCCCATGCGATCGCCTGTCCAATCAGCGGTGGGCCGCGCCGCTCGCGCATGCGCAGTGCCGTTCGTGAATGCGCAGTGGGTGCCCGGCCGTGAAGCCGAAGGCTGTCACTGGCGGATGCCCACACATAGGATGAAGACGCCGGCCGGGGAGGGGGGGAGAGGAGCGGACCCCCCGGCCGGCGCGTCACTGGATCGTGGAGCAGGTGAGTGTGTGTTTATTAAAAGCCAGCAGCTACACTTTTTGTAGCTGCTGACTTTTAATAAACACTAAATTTGGCTGGAACACCCCTTTAAAGGATTTTTTATTACAGCTTTTCATTGTATGGCTCCCTGACATTTATTATGACTCATAAGTGAAAAAGATTGGAAATGTTGTTTTATTACATTATATACCATTTTACAGCCTATTTTATTATTATTATTTTTGATCATTACTATTTTACATTGCAGCCTCCACTTGACCTTGAGTCTAAATCTAAAGTCTCTTAACAATGAACATAAGAGTACCAGATTCAATGTAAACTGACACTTATCCCAAATTGCAGGTTGTGGTTCATAATACTTATTATCGCTTAGCAAACATAGGTGGCAATAACACGTACAAATGTTTTTACTTTGTTACAATGGTAGTACAATGAAAACTCATGTGTTGACAGCTGATATTATGCAAGGCAGCTTGTTTAACAAATTTTAATGGACAAATTGAACTAAGTATTTTATTCCTCTTGTCACATTATAGAAAGCTTTGAAAAACCATACCAGGATCCTTGGAGCTTTCAAAATGTGCAGTTTATTAAACCACTCATCAAAGTCAGTGGTAGTGAAGTATGTAACGTAACTGTGATGAGTCTTCTGCACCGGCTGCATAAGAAATTAAAAACCTTGACAGGCAGGTGATATATTATACGTACATAGTGATGTCAGAGCAACACCAGCTGACATTTCTAAAGCATTGCTATTTTATAACCACAGTTGATGTGATGTTAAATTTGATGCTTCTGTTCAGTTCACAAATGTATAAGGAAATTTCACATAGTAAGCAAAAATAGAACTCTTTTCCTATGATTTCATTTTACTTATGTGAAGAAAACATGTTTTGACATGTTTAGTCTCATCTTTTGAATTACTTTCCTTGGATTATAAATTAATATCTATTTCTCTGCTAACAAGAGTAAATGAATAAAAAGCAACGCATATTGTGTTATCAACACATTATTGGTACATACTCCACTGCATGCATTATTTACAAAGAGTTCTGAATGTAGCGCTACCCCCGAAAGGAGCCACTGGTAATTGATTGGGCCTGTACTCTGCTCTAACACCCCCCAATAATTTGGCCTCACTCCCCTTGACACAGCTGTGGTGCAGTGCTGATGTGAAGCTCAATATTAAAAGTCAAGTAATTAGTCACAGATTATATTCACTTTACCTGTGTTGTCACCCGGGCATACACTGTTATACCTGTTTGGAGAATTAACAAGCCTCACAACAGATTGTGATAAAGCAAAAGGTAACTTTACTAGAACAGGTTTTATCGTTAACATGGAATCACAATTGGTATACAATAATGAGACAAAAGGTTATAAGTGGCATTCACCTGAGAGCCACCTGTATTGCTTCAGCAGGAGCGTCTCCAAGTGAGACTAATGCTCAGACAACAACCTCAGCACTGGGCACCTTCCCACTTCCAGCACACCATGTAGACACTATGAAACCCACTATACGGCACACAGTATTTAGCGAGAATGATATAACACAATATAATTAACTCAACATTCCCCCTACAGTCTCTAGTAAGTGGTAACAGCACCGCAAGGCCTTGCGGCAAGAACACAGCTCAGTCTCTGGTCTTCTTTCTTCTGCTAGCTATGGTGAGACAAAGATTGTAATCCAAAGGGTTCTCCGATCCATAAAGCAATGTAGAACAACACAAATCAGCAGCTTAAATTGTAAAAAGTATCTGCACACTTCTTCCTAGAAACGTACTTCCAGTAGCAGTCACCAAACAATCAAATCAGGCTTGAGGCCTATGCGCGGGTGACTCTATTGAACTGAACTGTTCTGTGGAACTTCTGGTCCCAGCAACACTACGCAATCAGTCTAGGTGTGTGAAAAGCAGTACAAAGTTCTGGGCATCAGCCCTCTGACCACACAAGGTATAGGAAGATAGATGCCTCCACTCCACAGGATCTCAGTCTGTTTGCTGCGACCACACTGTCATGCTGTACCATTTCACAGATGACCACGAGTTCTCAGCTACCTCCTCCAAGGGTCGATGGTTTGTCCACACTGCAGATCCAGCACGCTGTGGTGTAAAACAGAATCAAAGGCTGGTGTTCTGCTCAGCACAATGTAGGCCAGAGCTCTATGGAACACACACACATACAGAGCTCTGCTGGCAGGTTATGCATCCCAGGAACAAGAGACCTAAGATGGCCACCACAGGGCTTTTTATCTCCTTCCCAGCATGCACTTCAGCCCCCAGTGTTCATGGGTAGGTTATTTGCATAACACCTCACCATGTTCTTGAAAAACAACAAAAAGATAAATGAAGTCCATTTCACATTTTAGCCATTAGATGGTGCCAAATACCAATTTATAGCATTAGTCACGAAATATCATTACACAACATTAACACAAGATTAAGAGGCAAAAATGCCTCCGCTACAGGAACATTTATACTGGCCTATTATTTTGTTATTAATGACAAAAAACATAGATCAGTGCTTAGGCACCCTACTGCTAAAAAGGGTCCAAATGCAAACTCATAACATCACACATTCACACACATGTTCATTGCATCTTGAAGATGGTGGAAATTAATTGTTTTATGCAGGGCCAGCACAAGCCTTGTTTTAACCTATTATAGTCTTCATTTTGATAAAGTAAATCTGTAAAAATAAGCAGTTTGATATAATATGTATTAAAAAAAAATTGGTGTATAATTTGTAACAATAAAACAACCATATTGTCTCCTTACATATGAAAATGCTAGTTTTTAAATTGTTGTACCATTTTGCTCCTTGCTGCAAAGCTAGTCTATGGAACTTATTTATCAAAAAAAAAACTGCTATGCAAATTTCTTAGCATTTATACAACCCTTGCAAATAATTCCTGTAATCGGTGGATTATTTGCGAAATGTAATTTTCTATTTATCTTCTATGATTGTCAGCTTCATCTAGTGCCCATAATGCAGTATTTTCTTGCAATACCACAATCAATAAAAATACAAATATGGAAAAATGCTGTAGCGCAAAATTAACACACAAACTATAAAAGTCCAAAATCTTCCTTGTTAAAAGTCTTTCACCAAAATCAAAAAATATATGTGATCCTTCTCAATCTTTCAATTCTTCTTATCCTTTAACTTTCTCAGTGGACCTTAATTTCCATCAATGTCATAATTGCATGTGTCCTCAAGACTACAGGGAAGCCTCAACCACACCTCTCCTCGACCTATCGCAATTCCCTTCTCTGATAATCATAGAAAATTAATAGAAAAAAAAAATCATAAAAACGTTAGACACATTACAAGAAATATAAGTGATGGCTGTTCAAATGCTAAGACATTTGCACAGCATTTTTTAAAGAGTCACCTACTTTTTGAAAACAATTCACTCTTTCTGCTGCAGATATCCTTGCTTAATGGTGGTAAAGCAAGAAACCTTTGGTTGTACAGGGGCACTAAGAGTTCTCTATATAAGTCTATTTACAAATTTATGTTTTGATACAATAAACATATGAAAGTGGAAATTTGTAAAAAAGTGTGAAAAAAATGTGAAAGTCAGGATATAAGTTGCTTTAGGCCTCGTTCACACATATCCGTTTTTATGCCATCCGTCAACGGACGACAATGCATTCCTATGGGCGAACGGATGACCATCAGTTATCATCCGTTAACCTCCGCATCCGATCGTATCCGGTTTTTTGAACGTACCAAGGCTACGTTCAAATCCGTGAAAACGTATATTACCGGACGTTAACGGACGATGTCCGTCAACATCCGATCCGTTTACATCCGTTTTGAAGAAATTCTTTTTTTTTTTTGTAAATGAACTTCACCTATGACCCAGGCAGTAGTTGGACAATAGGAAGTGCATCACCAGGATATCATCCCCAAGGAGAAAGAAGAGAAACATGGCCAGAGATGTGCCCCATGAGGACCTTATCAACCTGGTCCATGAAAGGCCAGGCTTGTGGGACTCAACCTGCCGAGACCACAGTGATAGGGTTAAGACCCAGAACCTGTGGGAAGAAATATTTGAACTTCTGACACCAAATTGGTCCACCATGACTCCAAAACACCGTCATCAACGTGGTAAGTGTTGGCTAACTGCTGCATGCTCTTGTCAGTGTTTTTATGTAATCATGAGATTATGGACACATGTGAGCAATGTACTGTTGTGTCCTCCGCTGCAGCAGAGCAAAAGCATGTGGCACTCTGGGGATTATTCACTAAAGGCAAATCCCCTTTGCACATTTGCACTCATAACTCCCAAACACTATATATATTTTTTAGCAGACACCCTAGGGAATAAAATGCCGGTCATTGCAACTTTTTATCTCATACTGTATTAGAAAAATAAATTAAAAAAACAATTTTTTTTGGGTTTTTTTTTTTTTTTTTTATCATTGCATGTCTCAATCTTCATATTATTCTCTACAGGTTAGTCATTACAAGCCAACATCACGACCCTCGCGACGTGGCAAAAAGCCAGAAAACAATGAAATGGACAAAGCTATGAAGTCCTTCATGGAAGAGATGACCTCATTTAAAAGACAAGAGAATAAGGATCCATTCTGTGATCCCACCAACCCCAGTGCGTCCTTCCTGAGGACAATCTACCACACAATTCAAAAAATACCACCAGAGAGGCATATGGAAATACAGATGGGAATATTCAATTATGTGGGGGGATGTATTAAAGCTGTAGAGTCAGGAATGCCATTGCCCACTATTAATAATTTTGAACCCCCTCAGAGACAGTCCCGTCAATATTACTATGAGCACCCTTGCCTTCCACCCCAGCCATATCTACCGCCCTATCCACAGAATCCACAGACCCCTGCGCGTTCGTACACCTCAATGCACAATACACAGAGACCTCCCTATGCTTCCTCCCCTGCTCATTCCTCACAGGGAACATATCTCCGAGTGCAAATATTAGCACAAATTCTAGCGATGTTTCTCAGGCAAATAGTCCAAACCAGCTCTGGTTCTTCTTCCCAATATTCCACTTCATTTTCCCCATCCCCCTCCTCTTCCTATCATGATTTGTAACCATTTTTTTTTCGTTTTTTTTTGGTTAAAGACAGTGAGAGATATTGTGAGACAGTGAGAGATAGTGACATTGTTGTTGTGAAAGTTTGCATATGTTATGCTTTGGTAAAAATCTGCCAAAGTTTTTCAAGAGTAAATTAAAAAAAAAACTTTATTTTAAACGGTTATGCATAATAATAAAAAGTTTTTTGAACATATGTGTTTTTTATTTATTCAAAATATACCAAACCAGTTATTTTCATATGGTATTGGACATATTTGTAAAATTAATGAAATTTGCACTGCATTCTTCAAATACATTGATATTGCCATGGAACCTCTCCTGATGGAGATAGAAAGAAGTCAGCAAATTTTTCACGTATGCCAATGTAGGAACTGCTTGCACGTACGCTGCTACACTGTATGGAGGTCAGGTGAAACTCTTCCTCCTCCTCAACGTGGATACCCTCCTTATCCCTGATAATGTTATGCAGAATAATGCAGGCCTTTATCACTAACTCTGCATTCTCAAGACTGAGTTGCATGGGGGTTTGGAAAACACGCCATTTACTGGACAATATGCCAAATGAACATTCAATGAGGCGTCTTGCGCGGCTCAGGCGGTAATTGAAGATCCTCTTCTTGTCATCCAGATTATTTCTGGCATAAGGCCTAAGCAGGTAGTGAGAAAGCGCAAAGGCCTCATCGGCAACAAGCACAAAAGGCAGGTCGGGTCCTTCAGTTCCAGGCAGAGGCTCATCAGATGGTAAGTTAAATCGGCCTAGTCGCAGTCTTCTACCTATTACAGACTCACGAAACACTCTGGAATCAGAACTGCTGCCATATCCCCCAATGTCCACAGCAATAAATTTATAATTGCTGTCACAGATAGCCATAAGGACCAATGAAAAATATTTCTTATAGTTATGGAATCTGGACCCAGAACATGGGGGCTTTTGCATACGGATATGCTTTCCATCAAGAGCTCCGATACAATTTGGAAAGCTTGCTCGATTCCAAAATCCATTGGCTATTCTTCGCCACATGTTGCCATCTGGTAATGGCATCACTGCTGGACACAGCTCTTCCCATATGGCAAGGCATGTATCATGCACTATCTCTGATATTGTCGAAATACCCAATAAAAAGTAATGATTTAAAGAGGCATAGGACTGGCCAGTTGCAAGAAACCTAGGAAAAAAAAAAGATAATCTTTTTAGCTGTATTTAAGTACTGGCGCATAAATCATTATACAATATTTATTATCTATACATACTGTATATAAGCACACTCAGTAGACCAGGGGTAGACAACCTCGGCACTCCAGCTGTTATGAAAATACATATCCCATCATGCCTTTGCCTCTAGGAGTCAGCCCTATAAGGTCAAGGTCTTGCAATGCTTAATGGGACTTGTAGTTTCACCACAGCTGGAGGGGGGAGGTTGCCAACCCCAGCAGCAGACCAAAAAAAAATGACATTTGCAATGTATGACTTCTTACCTCAAGGTCACCAAGAGACGTTCTTCTGCAGATACACACCTTCTTATGAAAGTATGTCTACGTTGCAGTCGTGGGTGCAGCTGGTTCAGTAAGTACTCAAATGTGTCTACGCTCATCCTGGTAAAGTTGAAAAACTTACTGGGATACTGTCGGAGATGAGCATAGTGCAGAGCCACATAACCATCAGAAGGCCGCTTCAGTAGCATGGGGTGGGTCCAGAATCGACGTCTCCTAGCCACAATCTTCTTTTTCTTGCTCTCCATTCTCCTCATATTCGCAAATACGACAAACAATGTCATAATGTCCCAAAAATTGTTGGAATCCATCGCACAATGCAGTACACAATAGGACAAAGGAAGGACACAGAAAGGACAAAGCAAGGACAAATCACTCACTGAAAACTGCAATGCAGCATGGGAAGAGCAGTAGGAGGAGCAGTAGTGTCATCAAAGCCACAGAAATGTCTGTGAACGGATGTAAACTGACGAAAAAACGGATGAAAACGGATACATTTGCGGATGTAAACGGATAAAAACGGATCGGAAAACGGATGACAACGGATGTAAACGGATCGATAGTCGGATGTAAACGGATATTAACGGAATGGATGACGGATGAAAACGGATGAAAAATCGGGTAAAAACGGATACGTTTTTTACGTGGCTAAACTGATGGTACCAGTGTGAATGAGGCCTTAAGGAAATTATTGCAAAACTAACTCAAAATATGCACTTGGAGAAAAATCTATATACTTTTAGTTTAAGCAAGTTTTAATTTGAGGAGCTCCCAAGAATCTCACCATCATGACTACTTTACTACACTATGATCACACACAAATGTATAGAACAACAAATTAAAAAAATTGAATAAAAAGGGGAAAAAAACATAGTATTATAACATTCTCTTTAAATTGATAAAAGTGACTCATGCCATTCATTTTTCTATCCCAACTAATGCTACATCTAATGTCATGGATGGGGAATCTATTACCACATGGGGCAGGATATGAATGACTAGGACTGGATCATAGCAGCTGGGGAGAAGCAGTGATGTAGGCCTTTAGAGGGGACACATAGAGTCCAGCAGAGTCATGGAGGGGCAAAGAACACCAGGTAGACTGGATACCCAATGGTATTAAATGAGTAAGATCAGTGCTTTCTCTCATTTAGTCAAGATGAGAGCTGAGGAACAGGACTGCTGATGACTCAAAGATTGCAGCCCTCTGGCTTCCAAGCAGGGAGCTACCAGAAACACAGTAAGCACAGTACATAGATGAACATCTATTGTAGCACTTGAACAAAAGCTAGTATCTCTATGGGTTTTATTTTTACCCCATGTCCCTTCTGGGGAGATTTACTATTTTTATTTAGTGGCCATTGTCATTGAGAAAAAAAATAGGGGAAATCCATATTAGTGATCCCTTTCTTTTTTTTGTTTTGTACAAACTTTAAAACATACACTTCATTCACTACGCTGCTGTACAGTTTTGTGTGATTGAGTATGGTATGCTACTATAAAATGCAGCATGTCCACATTTTATTGTAGCACACTGCAGCGCAGCTTCAGGCTGTGTTGTTGTTTGAATGGGAGACATAGGAAACAATTGTTTACCTTGTGGTGATAGGTGTATTACAATGCATTAAAACATCTGTCACTGCACCACATGTGTGAATTCAGTCCTAAAGAGCTTTTACCGCACTGCCTGTTGTTTCTCTAGGACAGTAAAGAAAAATCTCTCCAACAGAGCATGAACCAAAAAAAAAACTGTCAGGGGTTTTAACCTTGCCCTTTCAAAACGAAAAAAAATATTTTGGATAAAAATGCACGATAAGTATTAATATTCATCCTTCTTAACCCCTCCCCACAGACTGTATATTAATGTTTCCCCACTTGAGAACCACCATCCAATACCCATGATGATCTGTCATTGAAAGTTGGGTCACCACTGATAAGGAATGAAGCAGTAAGGTTATCGATCAGGTGATCACAATGCCGTTTATGACATATATTTAAATAGTGCACATAATAAGTGCTATGATCTTCTGCCACCTAGTAGTATGGCTACACTCCATGTGATAGATGAATATACACAATCAAAATATCATACAATTTAAAATAAATAAATAAACGTGGACATAAATAAACCTTTGTTCATGAAAATCATATAAACATTTACATGTCTTAAAAAAATATTATGGCAACATATGCACAGGTTCCCACCATCAAACTATGTAAGCCAAGGGTTTACTAGCAAAAAGAAAAAAGAAAAGGAAAGCCTTCAGCTTGCAGATGGACACTGCAACTTCAGGCTACAGTGCTTGTCTACACTGTTTTAAAGTTTTAGGTATTAGAGTACAGTATTTTTTTTTTAAATGTACATTTATTTAACAGATTTTTATTTATTTTTATGTATTTGTAAGCCTCTATTAAAGAAACAGAACATGATTTTTTTTGTAACAAAACAAAAGCCTTATGCCGCGTACACACGGTAGTTTTTTGCGAGGAAAAAAAAACAACGTTTTCTGTGAAGTAAAAAACGACGTTTTTGAAACGTCACTTTTCAAAGACAATTTTGCATACACACCATCGTTTTTTCACAAAAAGCAAGGTTACGTTCACCACTCTTTTCCATAGCTTCTGGGCATGCGCGGGTTGAAAAACGTCGTTTTGAACGACGTTTTTGCTACACACGGTGACTTTTTGTGAAACAAAAAACGATGTTTTGAAAAACGACACAAAAAATTCAAACATGTTGGAATTTTTTTGGGTCGTTTTTTTGAAGACAAAAAACGACGTTTTGCCCACACACGATCAATTTAAATGACGTTTTAAAAAACGTCGTTTTTTTTCATCGCAAAAAACGACCGTGTGTACGCGGCATTAGATGTCCTTACTTTATTTATGTATGCAAATTAGTCATAAAGTTATTGTCAAGTCAACCTACACATGTTTTTTTCTTTCTAATTTAGCGAGTATCCAAATTAAAATTTACTACATTTCTTTCTAATTATTGTGCTGTACTGTGAAAATAGAAACTGCATAAACATATGCAAATTCCTATATGTATGTAAGCAACACATACTAATATTTTCCTACAGCCAAGTGGTCTTTGATGGACGGGTTCAGATGAAAGAAGGTACCGTAATGTGCCATCTGACAAGCTTACAGTGATTCTCTCTTTGAGTTTCTTTGAAGAGGACAGAAACATTTGTCAGTGAAGACAGACTAAAAGTGACAATGTTAATGCAAGGACTGAATGTATGCCTTCCAGGCAAGATCACTGAATGTTTACTGCCAAATGACTGCAGAGGCAGAAAGAAAATGACAACATTGGCTTAACAGTCTGACACTTTTATATACTGTGTATATATACATATATATATATATATATATATATATATATATATATATATATATATATATATATATATATACACACACACACACATATATATATATATATATATATATATATACACACACACACACATATATATATATATTGTACATAAATCAATATGAGATTACCAATACACAATTCAAGACTGTTGATTTGCTCTTTCCTTTTTGTGGTTTTCTTTTTCCAAATCACATTGGTGAATTAACTTTAGTGATAATGTTGCTTATTAACTATAGCAATCAACAACAAAATGTCTTTCCTTAAAGCTGAATTGCAGGTATGTTGTCTTTGAATAGCTCTATTAGTCCAGCTTGGACCAATATAAGTACAGTATGTACATATATGTGGGACCCATGTGAAGATGGTAAATCTCTAGTAGCCACCACTTTTACAGTTATATTCAGTGTCTTCTGGGCCTTATTCTAAATATTAACCACAGGAGGTTGCTCGCTTGCATTGTCATCATGCAGAGAACACTCTACTGTATAACACAAATTCCGTTCCCTCTTTCTGACCAAGCCTTTTCTGCCACTTTTTGTTAATACGATTAAATCAGTATTTTTTACTTGAAAATGACTTACGACACCCACACATTATATTTTTTTAACTTATTTACAATTTAGCACACTAGGGACTAAACCAACGAATCCCTATTTTTTTCAGCAGATGAAAAGGGCTCCACAATCCCAGTGGGGAAGTACAATAAATATATAATAGTGTTGTTTAAAGTCTTAAATGCCCCAGTCAATATGAATGTTCTTCCAACAGTCATAAATCCCTTCAAGTCCAATATAGAACAAAGATTTTAATAACATTCTCCCTGGTTTTGGATCTTTAGTGGTGCTCCGCACAGGAAGGTGATTAATCTGGGAAAAAAGAAAACATCATATAGTGTAGTATGTCAAACACAACTTGTGTACTTGCCATATGACTATAATGTGCTTACATCAAAAAATATAGCAATCATCTCGAATGGATCACTAGATTTGTTTATATATATATATATATATATATATATATATATATATATATACCATTACCCTCCTATTTTGCAAAACAATACTTCTGTGGTAATCCAATAAAGCTTTCCTCTGTGCCTTTATCTCCACTTATCTCCCCTCTGGAAAAATCTTCCTCCCCTTCCTTCAAATGGGTGACAGAAGGTCCCAAAAAGGACATAGTGTAATACTGCAAAACACTTGGCCCAGATTCACGTACATCGGCGCATTATCGGTCCGGCGTAGCGCACCGCCATTACGTTAGACTTGCGCCATCTAGCCGCGTAATCCCCCGATTCACGTAGCTTTTGCGCAGGAAATTGCGCAAGCGTAAGGTTTTTTCCAGAAGCGTAAGGAGGAGTAATACAAATTGGGAGGGACGTGGGCGTGTTACATTGAAATGAGCCGTGACCCCATGCAAATGAAGGGCCGGCCGGCTCGCGCATGCGCGCTTGAACGAGACCATGTCAGCTCCGCTGTGCGCATGCTCACAACTCGGGAGCGGCGCAATCAGTGAAATTGGAAATGGACTAGGGCAACGTTGTGAACTACGCAGACAGCATAAATAGACACACACAAACGCACTTGCATTGCAAAAGTACATACCTTTGTGTCCCTTCCCATCTAACCAAGTGCTTTTGTTCCTGTTGTTCGTTGCAGTATGTCTTGTAGTTGTCAGATTAGTGTTCTGTGTGATCAAGTGCTTGTTGGTATATTTGTGAAAGTGTTTTTTGATAAGTGTTTGAGAGACTGTTTGTTTGATTGATATATTTTTGTTCGTTTGTTTTCTTGCTTTATTTTTTATTTTATTTTTTTTTGTGATTGTTTTTTTGCTGAGTGCTAGTGTGATTTTTGGGTGTTCGTTTTCTCTTTGTGTGTGTTCTTGCCTGATTGGTTGTGCTTGTATTTGTGACTGATTTTTGGTGACTGGTAGTGAGTTTGTTTGGAAGTATGACTGAGAGAAAAAGAAAGCTCAATTTTACTGTGGGGGAAAAAATAATTCTTGCCCGGGCCATTAGCGAGTATGGGCGTTTTCTCCACGGCCCGCAGAGTGCCACCACCACCCCGGCCAGGAGGAGGGAGATATTGGATAGGATCACGGAGCAGGTGAATTCATCGGGGGAGGGGAAGACATGGACCCGGTCTGGGATCGACAAAAAAATAAATGATCTCCGGCGTCTGGTGAAAAAAAACTGGCCGCAATGCATGCCCATGCCAGGGGCACAGGAGGGGGCCCACCATGCCGTATTAGGCTTACAGCGACGGAGCATGTGGTGGCCCTGACCTTTCACCGGCATGAAGTGGAGGGCCTGCCAGGCTTTGACACAAGTCCGGTCCCCGCGGTGCCAGGTAAGGTTTTTTTTTCTATCAGGTGTGTAGCATGTGTGGGGGAGGGGGTGAAAGGGAATATGTGGCAAGTGTGTGGATCCTCCAACCTGTGAATGGTTTGTGTCATCCACAGATGTGCAGGAGGGTGCAGGGCCATCTGGCCTGACCGCTCCAACACCAGGATAGCAGCCTAATGAGGCCCCCCCAACAAGGCCGGAGTCCGCGGAGGAGGTTCGAGAGGAGGAGGACGATCATGAGGAGGAGGACGATCATGAGGAGGAGGACGATCAGGAGGAGGACGATCATGAGGAGGAGGAGTCAGGCACTGGACGAGTGGTTTGTGCGGACTCTTCCCCTCTGGCTGGCAGAAGCCTGCCCTCCCTAAGGGGGAGCCCCCCCCCTCCTCCCCCAACATGGCTCCCCTCACAAGGGCCTCCCCTTTTCCCCGCCCACAACCATCAGCTGGAGGCAGGATGTCATCCCAGAGCACCAGGGGGGCGCCCAATCTCCTGCCCGCCAGTCTGCGAAGGGACCAGGCCCTCCAGACCCGCCATCTGGGACAGCTCTGCCAGACTTTTGGGCGGGTGGAGGAGAGCCTGTCCTCCATGAAGGATACGCTGGGTAACCTGGACTCCCACTCCCGGGCTTTCACAACCTGCCTAAATGAACTGCAGACTACAGCAGCAGGCGTTGGGCAGGATGTGAGGGCCCTTACCCAGGCTATCCAGGCCAACACGGCAACACTTGGTGCTTCCCTGGACAGAATTGCCGTGGCCTTGGAGGGCAGGCCGCCAGGTGGGCAGATATCAGGGGCTGCTCCTCCTTCCCCGGGTTTGCCCCTCCCCCATGAGTCTCCCCTGAGGGGCCGGGGCCGTGGCTCACGCAGAGGGCAATAATTTTTGTTTCCCCCTTTTTTTTTTTGGCTGACATTTTTGGCATTTTTTTTTTTTTTTTTTGGCTGACATTTTTGGCATTTTTTTTTTGCTGACATTTTTTTTAAATTTTGGGTTGTGCATGCTGTTTGAATGTGGGGGTGACATTCCTGCTGGAAAAGGGGTGTCATCCTCAATTTTGGTGGAGAAGGGTCCCCCAGGACCAGGGAGAAGTGATTCCCAGGTCTGTGTGAATGGTGTATGAATGTACAGTGACATAATTGGAGCCTTGGCGTGGCGTTGCTGCTCACAAGTCCTGCATGGTGGACTGGTGCCAATCCAATTTGATGAGGATGTGGGGTGTGTGTGCTAGGGACCATAGTGGTGTGCATGCATGCATTCTCATTGTGCCATGATTAATGTGTGTGTTTAACGTGCAAAGATGCCCAATATGAGCTGCCTCCTGACTGCTCTTCCCTCAGAAGACGGGGTATCCTCGGTTAGGGGTTGATTGTCTGGTTGGGGGGTCAGGTCATCACGTAGCTCAACCTGCAGGCCCTTCCTCACTGCGAGATTGTGCAGCATGCAACATGCAACGATGATATGGCACACGAAGTTTGGGGAATACAACAGTGTACCCCCAGACTTATCCAGGCATCGGAAACGTGACTTCAGGAGGCCAAAGGTGCGCTCCACCACTGCTCGGGTTTTGATGTGTGCTTGATTGTATCTTTCCTCCCCTGGGGTTTGGGGGTTCCGGATAGGAGTCATGAGATGGGGTCCCAGTGCATATGCAGAGTCACCTGGAAGGGAAAAGACAGGAGAATGTTAGTCATGCATGTGCCACTTGTGAGGTGTGCATCACGGGAGGGGATAGTCATGCCTGACTCCCATGTCACTCACCAACCAGCCAGGTGTTCCCATACACGTTCTGATCGAATTCCATTCGGATGTGGCATTGATTGTAGATGTAGCTGTCATGGGTGGATCCGGGGTGTTTGGCACGGACGTGCCATATGAGGCCTTGGGCATCAACTATCACCTGTACGTTGATGGAATGCCAATGCTTCCGATTGCGGTACATGTGCTCTGTCTCATGGGGGGGCTGGGAGTGCCACATGTGTGCAATCAATGGCCCCGATGGTGCGTGGGAATCTGGCAATTCTGTAGAAATCTGTCATTGCCTTCAGCCGCAGGTCCTCAGTGGTGGGTTTGATGATTTGGTTGGCCAAGCGTGTGAGGATTGCAGGGACAACCTGGTGCACACATCTGCACATGGTGGATTGTGACATCCCAGCCACCACTCCACTTGTACGCTGAAAAGAGCCACTGGCAAGGACATGGAGTGTTGCCAGGACCTTCATCAGTGGCTGCACTGCTGCTGTGAGCGTTGTGTTGGGCTGGTGATGTCCTCCTGCAGGGTTGTGGTTAATTCCAGGATGGCATGAGGGGGGAATCTGAAGATGCGATACACCTCAGAATCACTCATGCCAAAGAGGTCTATGCGCGTGCGGTATATCCTCCCGATCCCGTGCCATCCTCTGTGCCATCCTCTGTGCCCTCCTCCTTCTTTGGTCATCTAAATTCACTAGTGCAGCTATGAGCGACGATGCCCCTGGCATGTTGGCAGTCAAATTGTAGTGCAACACGTGTGTGTGGTCTGCTCCTCAGTAACGGTGTTGCTTTCTGTGAGATGTAGACGTTTTTTCAAAATTTAGACCAGCTTTTAGGTGCTCTAACTTTAGACAGGACATTTTGCTGTTGCGCACATCGCGTAGCCTGCGCAGCAACTGCGTTTTTTTGTGGATCCCCGCAACTCCCTCATTAGCATATTTGACTAGCAAATCAATGGTGTGTCTAGCGCATTTTTGCGCGGACGGATGCGTCTGTCTAACGAAATTACGCCGGACAAAAAAAAGTAGATTTCTGGCGTAAATCGTTTTCTGAATCGCGCGCATCTAAACGCACGCGCACATTTAGACTTACGCACGCGCAACACCAGTTGCGCAGGCGTAATCGCTCTGTGAATCTGGGCCCTTATTACTACAAATTATGATCTGTGCTATCCACAAAAGTGCATTTATAAAGGTGTGCATCCCTTTAAACCCGGTACTACTTCCACGGTGTGTGTTGTGATGCACCAACCTTACCAGATGTAAGATATTCACTGTGACATCAATCCCCTCTAATGAATATTTCACAAAATATTTCCAAAATTATGCATGGAAAAAATAAAATATAGTGTAATACCCTGTTGAAGTCACATGATTGAGACGATACGCACTGGAACAGACAGGCACCAGAAAAGACGTCAGGTTGCGAGCACACCACTTGTTGTTTATGTGAGTATCTTATTGGTTGTAATAAAACCACCTAGTTTTTACATATTACAATATTTGGGACCCATTTTCTTTATACACATCTATTTTGGAGGATTTCCACTGCTGTTGATTTGTATTAAGAAGGTATACATACCATTATAATGAGAATCACCTATCAAGATACAAGGCTCTCTAGATGATAATTATGTCATTGCCACCTAAAAGAAGCCCTAAGTGTAACTCAATGCAAGACCCCCGACTCCTGGATTTCCAGTATCTACATTTATACACTGTTACCTTACAGCAGTAAGATAAGGGCCATTGTACATAGATGTGTCATTGCACATTGTGTCTAGGGATGAGCTTCGAGTTCGAGTAGAACTCATGTTCGACTCGAACATTGCCTGTTCGCCGAACAGCGAACTATTTGGGGTGTTCGCGCCAAGTTCGTGTGAACTTTAGAATCCTGTTAAAGTCTATGGGACTCGAACGTTTGAAATCTAAAGTGCTAATTTTAAAGGCCAATATGCAAGTTATTGTCCTAAAAAGTGTTTGGGGACCCAGGTCCTGCCCCAGGGGACATGTATCAATGCAAAAAAAAAAAAACTGCGTTTTGGCAGCCGTGATTTTAATAATTCCTTTAAGTGAAACAATAAAAGTGAAATATTCCTTTAAATTCCGTACCTGGGGGGGGGGGGTGTATAGTAGTGCCTGTAAAGTAGCGCTTGTTTCCAATGCTTAGAGCTGTCCCTGCACAAAGTGTAATTTCTGAAGGAAAAAAAGTAATTTAAAATCACTCGTGGCTATAATGAATTGTCAGCTCCCGGCGCAACACAGAAAAAGTCATTCATAAAAAAATAATGTGTGGGGGTCCACGGCATATTTAAAAAAAATTGGGGTGGAGTCCCCCTTAAAATCCATACCAGACCTGAGGGGTCTGGAATGGATATTTGTGGGGAACCCCACATATTTTTTTTTCCCCTTAATATCCATACCAGACCCTAAGGTGAATGATTTTAAATGACTTTTTACCTTCAGAAATGACACTTTGTGCAGGGACAGTTCTTAGCACAGGAAACAATCGCTACTTTACAGGCATACTATACACCCCCCTAGGTACGAAATTTAAAGGAATATTTCAATTTCTTTGTTTCACTTTAAGCATTATTAAAATCACTGCTCCTGAAAAAAACGGCTGTTTTTTAAAACTTGTTTTGCATTGGTACATGTCCCCTGGGGCAGCACCCTGGTCCCCAAACACTTTTTAGGACAATAACTTGCATATTAGCCTTTAAAATTAGTAAGTTAGATTTCAAACGTTCGAGTCCCATAGACTTTAACAGGGTTCTAAAGTTCACACAAACTTTTGGTCTGTTCGCAGGTTCTGGTGCGAACCGAACCCAGGGGTGTTCGGCTCATCTCTAATTGTGTCATTTCACCTTATTGTCATTCATTTCCTTGAAGAAATTTGGTTATTTTGACTTTATCCCTTTGTATTGTGACTTTTGGCACCAGCACTTTATTTTTATGTGATTAAGGACATTTATTCACTTATATTTTATTCTTTTGCATTGTCATTTTGACACTTACCCTACTTATTCTGGAATACATTGTTGTAAGAATAGCTACTGAAGCACTTAGCACTTTATATTGTTTATATATCAATTTGTTTGCTATCACTTATTGAGCGTACTTATTGATTTTATTGTATTCCTTTTTTTGGCTATGGATTGACCAATACAGTGTTTGCTGCAACTAAGTGTTCTACCCCCTCTTGTTTCTGGTAGCCGTTGTTTAAGCCCCAGGTTGAGTGGGACCCGGACAGCAGGAGGATTGGAGTGGAGGGCGGGGGAAGTAATTACAGAGCAATCAAAAGACGGAGAGATAGAGGTGACATGCAGCTGCTGGTGCGGATGTTTTTAATGAAATAAATGTTTAAATACAACCCACTCGATCTTGTCAGAGCTGTAGGCATGTCAGTCTGTAAAGTCGGCTTTCCTATTCTCCCCTTCGATCCATGCTGCTGTTATCATTGAATCACTGGAAGAAGCCAAGGATACAGACCACAGGGAAACTGCAATGTGCTGTCAGCCTGGGATTGCTGTGACCAACCAGAGCGTTCTGAAAGCTTAACCACGACTCCATCATCAAAGGCCGTCCAATTCACATGAGTTTCCTCCAGTGATTCAGTGATAACAGCAGCGTGGATCAGAGGGGAGAATGGGACAGCCGACTTCACAGACACTGACATATACAGCTCTAACATGATTCATGAAGAATGAGTGGGTTGTGTTTAAGCTAATATTAGAAAGGATACAGAGACTGGAGATACAACATAAAAAGAAGACAGAAACGGGTATAGGAATTGAATTAACACATTTAAGAAGACAGGTAGCAGATCTCCTTAGATATAAAGCTGAAGCAGTTCTACAATATGCAGAGAAGACGACGTATGACTCAGGTGAAAAATGTGGGAAGTTACTAGCAAAAAAAAATAAAAAAACTACAATCACGGTCATATATTCCATTTATTAAAACAAAAGTAGATCAAAAACTCTACCTTTCAAAAGAAATAGCGCAAGAATTTAAGAAATATTATGCCTCTTTATATAATCTTCAAGGAATGGTGAACCCCTCTGGGTCTGTGGAGAAATACATATCTTCAGCAGGGCTGCCCAGATTAACATCTCCAGAAAGAAGAGATCTAGAAAAACCAATTATTCTGGAGGAAGTGCAATCAACAATAAAACATGGTAAAGCCCCAGGCCCAGACGGGTTCACCATACAATACTATAAAAGCTTTAGTACACTATTGGGGACTTATATGACTAAACTATTTAATACAGTCGGACAAATAAAATCTCTACCTCAAGAGGCGCTATTGGCACATATTACGGTTATACCGAAAGAAGGGAAGGATCCAGGGTTATGCTCTAGTTATAGACCAATATCATTAATAAATGTAGATATTAAAATACTGACAAAGATTCTGGCATCCCGCATACAGCCCTACCTTTCAAAATTGGTTCATTTAGACCAAGTTGGGTTTATACCAACTAGAGAAGCGAGAGATAGTACTATTAAAGTGTTAAATTTAATACACCAAGCAAATAAAAAAAAGATATCGAGTGTTTTCCTGAATACAGATGCAGAGAAAGCATTCGATAGAGTGAATTGGGAGTTCATGCTGGGAACAGTAAAACAAATGGGTCTGGGAGAGCGGATGTTACAGTGGATAGCAGGGGTGTATGCGGGACCCAGGACCCAGGGCCTTAGTAAAGGTAAATGGGGTATATTCTGAACCCCTAGCAATTACAAACGGTACCAGGCAGGGCTACCCCTTGTCGCCCTTATTATTTGCATTGACATTAGAACCATTATTAAATAAGATCCGACAGAATAGAGACATAGTGGGTATTCAACTAGGGGGAATGGAATATAAAGTATCAGCTTACGCAGATGATATGCTTTTTTCCTTAATCAAACCACAGATATCTTTACCAAATTTAATGAAAGGGGTTGTGTTTAAGCATTTATTTTATTAAAAACCTCTGTATTTTCACCCCCCTCTTCTGTATTTTCACCCCCTCCTCTGTATTTTCACCCCCCTCGTCTGTATTTGCCCCCCCCCTCTTCTGTATTCCCCCCTCCTCTGTATTTTCACCCCTCTCTTCTGTATTCCCCCCTCCTCTGTATTTTCACCCTCTCTTCTGTAATTGTCCCCCCTCCTCTGTATTCCCCCCTCCTCTGTATTTTCACCCCTCTCTTCTGTAATTGTCCCCCTCCTTTGTATTTTCACCCCATTCTTCTGTGATTGTCCCCCCTCCTCTGTATTTTCACACCTCTCTTCTGTAATGGTCCCCCATGCTCTGTATTTGCCCCCTCTTCTGTATTCCCCCCTTCTCTGTATTTTTACCCCCTCCTCTGTATTCCCCCCTCCTCTGTATTTTCACCCCTCTCATCTGTAATGTCCCCCCCTCCTCTGTATTTTCACCCCTCTCTTCTGTAATTGTCCCCCTCCTCTGTATTTTCACCCCCCTCTTCTGTGCTTGTCCCCCCTCTTCTGTGATTGTCCCCCTCCTCTGTATTTTCACCCCCCTCTTCTGTAATTGTCCCACCCATCTCTGTATTTTCACCCCCCTCTTCTGTAATTGTCCCCCCCTCCTCTGTATTTTCACCCCCCCCTCTTCTGTGATTGTCCCCCCCTCTGTATTTTCACCCCCCCCTCTTCTGTAATTGTCCCCCCATCTCTGTATGTTCACCCCCCTCTTCTGTAATTGTCCCCCCTCCTCTGTATTTTCACCCCTCTCTTCTGTAATTTTCCCCCCCCCTCGTCTGTATTCCCCCCTCCTCTGTATTTTCACCCCACCCCTTCTGTAATTGTCCCCCTCCTCTGTATTTTCACCCCCTCCTCTGTATACCCCCCTCCTCTGTATTTTCACTTCCCTCCTTTAATTGCCCCTTATCTCTGTATTTGCACCCTCCTCCTCTGTATTTGCACCCCCTTGCTCTGTATTTGCACCCCATCTCTGTAATTACCTCCCCTCTTCTGTAATTGCCCCCCAATCTCTGTAATAGTCCCTCTCCACTTTATTTGCCCCCCCCACTCCAAACCCCCTGCTGTCCGAACCCCCCTGTGTGCTGGTGGCCCGTGGTACCCCCTGTCGGCTGCCATGGAGGGAGGGGTCTGTACTAAGAGGGATGTCTATACTGAGGGGGATGTCTATACTGATGGGGGTGTCTATATTGATGGGGATGTCTGCACTATGGGGGGGGTGTCTATACTGTGGTGGTCTGCACTAAGGGGGATTCTATACTAGTAGGGGGTCTGCACTAAAGGGGGGAAATCTATACTGATGGGGGTCTGAACTAAAGGGGGATATCTATACTGATGGGCGGTCTGCACTAAGAGGGGGGATTCTACACTGAGGGGGTCTATACTAACGAAGGGTGATCTGTACTTGGTGTGGGGTCTATACTGACGGAGGGTGGTCTGTACTGAGGAAGGGGGGTCTTTTCTTAGTAAGGGGGATCGATACTGCAGGAGGGGGGTCTGTATTTTGTGGAGGGGGGTCTGATATATATTCATATATATAATGTATGGTGTATGTGTGTGTGCGTGCATGCATGCATGCCGGGGGGAGGTGGCAAAATGAAAATGCACCTTCGTCTGAGTTCTCAAAAATCCTTGCACCGGCCCTGATTGTAGTGCGCATGGACATTGTATTCCATAAACTACACCATCTGTATTGCACATGACACCGTCTTTTTTCTCCCTACTCTACTACAGGTATAACATCTGCCACATGTGTAAAACCCTTTACCATTAAAAAATATATACTATTCTCTCTAGGTGGGTCTATTACATTTTTTAGAAGAACATTTTGTCAGAGCCTTCCTATAAATTAACTGAGGTTTGTCCGGGAGTATTCCTTCTAGGTGTTTGCCGTTTTCTATGTTCTCTGATTATTCGTTCAACCTTTTATACTGTTTTTTTCTACTTCAAGGTCAGGGCTAATGTATATTTGTCTTCCTCTTCTGATTTTAGTTAATCAATTTACCTCTTTCTATTTGGCCAACCTACTGTATATGCTATTTAATAGATTTTTCTTTATAACCTTTTTTTTGATAAACATCTCTCCTCTTTTGAAGCATGCTGCATGTAATCTTTTTCTGTGCAATTTCACTGTAGTCTTAATAGTTGGCCTTTCAGAATGTTCAAAAGCCATGAATCGTGATGACAACTATTCCTTGACATATAACCGTTCCTTTCACTTGGCTTAATGTACAGGTACTCAGTTCATTAGAACCCACAGTGATTTCCAAATCTAAGAAATTGATCTTACTATTATTCTCTTACCAAGACAAGCCAATATTCTCTTAATTATTATTTAATCAGATAATGAAATCGCTGGGGCTCTATCCATCCCTTTCCTATACAATATTGTCTAAACATATCAAATAGATGACCAATTGCTTACGTTTCTGCCTGGAAATCATACCCTTCTCCCATTGAGCCATAAATAAATTAGCTACAATGGGCACACATTTTGCACCCATTGATACACCTGTTAATTGTTTGTAGTACTTATGGTCATACCAAAAATAGCTATATTCCAAACAAAATTTATAAACATTTTAACAAATGTTTTCTTCCTTTCTAATCCCCATTTTACTGCTTCCATTGCTTCTCAATTATTCATGAATCTATAAAGTGAATTTAAGTTCACAGTGGCAAACAATATATTATTCATATATTTAATTTCTTGTAATAGTTGTAACATATGTTTGGTATCTTTTAAGTAGGCTGTGGTTCCTGTACCAGAGCCTGCAAAAAACTATCTATATATTTATATTCTATCTATATATTGTCCCAGCCTCTTGTTTACTGACCCAATATCATTCAATATCGGGGTTCCTGGGGGGGGCGTCCTCACTTTTGTGCACTTTAGGTACACTATATATATAGTAGGTATTCTACATGTAGAATGGATAAGATATTTCTCTTACTTTTTTTTTCCACTTTATTGTTCCTTTTCTTGTTTCATACATATATATGCCTATTCAAGATCCATTGCAATCCAATTAAAGTACATTATGCAACATTTTTACATTCACATAGTGTTCTAATGTACCTCTCTTTATTTTTGTATTCCAACCCCTCCTACCCCCCCCCCCCCCGTCCTCTGCACTCTACATAAAAAAATCTATCCATCACCAGTTTCGGTGTCGCGACACTCGCATCTCCCAGCCAGGAGGGCCACATCTCCTCAAATTTACCCTCTGCTTTCCTTCGTTTGAAGGCCAGATGTACCCTCTACCCAACAAGGAGTTGACATACGCAATCCATTGCTTCCCTGTGGGGACCCCCGAGGCCAATAGCATGCAATGAGTTATATTGCCAAATACAGCAATCTTGTTGCCATCCCATACTTTCCCCTTGTATACTCTCCAGGTTCAATGGCCCCTAACAAGTATACCTGAGGATCCAATGGGACTGGTACATGTGCTACTCTGGTAATATATTGGGATACTTCCTCCCAATACCTATGAAGCTTTGGGCATCTCCAAATTAAATGTATGAAGTCTTCTTGTTGAACTTTGCACCATGGGCACATAGGGGTATCCCTTCTTCCCCATCTATATAGTTGTGGCGCTGTTCTATAGGCCCTGTGTAGGATAAAGAGTTCCAACAGTTTGTGGGACGCAGAAACGGACACCACCGGGACAGATTCAAGCGCCCTTTCCCACTGGTCCTCGTCTATCTCCCCAATATCTTCCACCCATTTCCTACGGCTTCTAAAAGAGGCATGGTTCTCAATTGTTCTAAGCAGTCCCTCATATATTTTGGTTATCAGTCCTCTCCTAGCCTCTGTTTGCAAGACCGCCGTCATCAAATGTGACGGTGATGTTACCACCAGCGATCGTGTTTGTTGTTGTCTCTGTAGAGCATGCCAGAGCTGGAGATATTCATAGAAGCCCCGCGGGGCTAATTGGTATTCCCTACACAGCTGTTCATAAGTTTTCAGTACCTCACCCTCATACAGCTGTGAAAAGAACCAAATTCTTTTTCCAAGGGGTAAAGCTTGCTATGTTCTGTAGCTCTGCATATCTAGGATTGTTCCATATTGAATGAATGAATGAATGAAAACTTATATAGCGCAGCACATGCGAACTGAATCGCCTCTGGGCGAAATTTATTGGAGTAAATGGTAACACACCCTCTGTCTCCAAAGTCTTTCGTAGCTCCCCCATACCTTTCTGAGGAGGGTTCCTGTTGGCGCTGAGTGTGGCATACTAGGCAAATCCATCTCAAGATGGGAGGCTGCCTTTAATGAGGGAGCAGTACTAATCACCAAATTTCTATTCGGATCCTCTCTTTCTTCCCGTCCCCATCCCGCCAGCTGTTGAGAGGCCAGAAAATACATTTTGGGGTGAGGTATCGCCAGTCCCCCTATCCTTTCCATATTGTAGAGTGGTTAAACTAATTCTGGCTACCTTTTTCTTCCATATCATCTCCCGCATCTGTCAATTCTTTTGAACCATTTGTTCGATATCCATATTGGTGAGTTATGGAAGATATATAGGTGTTGTGGGGCCCATACCATTTTTATTAGGTTAGCCCTACCTACCACCGATAGGGGGAGTTTACACCAGCTGTTACATTTCTCTCTTTGTTTTGCCAGTAGTGGGCCCAGGTTCAGCTGAAGGTATTCAGCTGTGTCCAGGGAAACCACCACACCCAGATAGCTAAAACTACTTGATATGGTAATCTGCTCTGCTCCTACAGGTAACTGTTCCCTCATCGGATCTATAGGCATCAATATTGATTTAGACCAATTTATACTAAACCCAGAGAAGCCTCCAAATTCTCCTATTATCCCCATCACTGTTTGCAGCGACACTGTCGTATCACCTAAATATATAAGTATGTCGTCTGCATATAGGGAGATTTTTTCTTCCCTAGTAGTTCTAAGTCGTATCGCCAAAGGCTCGACTGCCAGGGCGAACAGCAGTGGGGATAACGGGCATCCCTGACAGGTAGCTCTATATAGCTCAAATGGGAGGGAGAGGTTATTATTGACTCGGAGTCTGGCTCTAGGTTTGGAGTAAAGCACCCTTACCCATGCTATAAACCTATTTCCCAATTCAAACCTAGTTAATATTTCCAGGAGGTAGGGCCACTCCACACTATCAAACGCTTTAGTTGCATCCAGTGACAGAATAGCCCTACCCCCTGGATTATCCACCGGTACTTGCAAATTCATATATAATCTTCTAATATTGTCGGCCGTAGAATGGTTAGGTATAAAGCCAGACTGGTCTCGATGTACCAGCCTATCTATAACCTGCGATAACCTTTTGGCCAAAATTTTTGCCAGAAGCTTAACATCTGTATTTAGTAAAGAAATTGGACGGTACGAATCTTGAGACAGCTTATCTTTGCCCGCTTTAGGGAGTAGTATAATTATGGCCTCCTGCATACTATCAGGTAAAGTTCCTATATCCACTGCCTCAGAGAATGCTTCCAGCAAGGGCTGCAATATGACTTCTCCATATTGAGAATATACCTCCACTGGTAGTCCATCTGGACCTGGGGATTTGTGTTGCGCGGACCCTTCCAGCACTCCCTTAAGTTCTACCAATGTAATAGGGAGATTTAACATCTCCCTATCCTCCTCAGACAATTGGGGAATGGGGCAGCCTTGGAGAAATGAGACCATCTCTGCATCCACAGTATTGGTCTTAGAGGAGCTGCCATCAACAGTACTGAATTGTACAATGATTGCGCCTCAACCCAAGAATCATGGTTATCATTTCATCCCAGACTTTATCCTCCCATTCCCTAGAGTGAGTCTTAATGCCCAAGATTTCCCTAATCAGGCACCCCCTCAGGAATGCTTTTAATGTATCCCATACCACCCCTGCGCCAGCGGTACCCCTATTAAGTTGCCAATACTCCTGTAGCAGACCTACATCTGGAGACGGGAGTAAGGTCAGCCAAAATGGGTTCACGTTCCACAAGGGGCGGCCCGATGCGACCTTAGCTTCCAGTCTAACCCAGAATGGAGAGTGATCCGATAATAACCTTGGCTCATAGGCCGAGTCCCTTACTCTTTGCTTCAATGCTTCGTTTCCCAGTCCCAGGTCTATACGAGAGAATCCGCCATGCGAGGCAGAGTGACACGAGTAACATCTCTCGTCGCCATGTCTTTCCCTCCACACATCACAGAGGCCCAGTTCTGAAAGTAACAAAGCAAACATGGTTTTGTCAGCTGTCCTGTCGCCTTAGATAGGCCCCCAGTGCAAGCACCCGGGTATCTGGGTACAGAGCCATGAATTGTGCCAACCTTCTCAGGGATGAGAACGGGGGAGGAATATAAATTGCAGCAATAATACATGTTAGCTTATTGACTTTGCATAACAGGAAAACATATCTGCCTTCTTCGTCCACCTGATGTTGAATACATTCAAACAAGGTGTTCTCGGACACCATTACACTAACCCCCTAGAATAGGAGGAGTATGTGGAATGGTACTGCCTCGAATATTTGCGTGAGCTCTGCAGGTGGATAGAGTCAGGTCGCAGATGCGTTTCCTGTAGGCATATTATCTGGGGCTGCAACCTATCAAAATATTTAAACATTGCATTTCTTTTATCTCTATCCCCTAGACCCCTAATATTCCATGTCATAAGAAGTACTCCTTTTTTTGTTACATTATTCATCAAGACTTGTCATAAACAAATTATGCTTAAATCTACTAGGACAACAAAGGAAGAAAAGCTTACAAAGTTTCCTTCTGCTTAAAGTGCTTGGTGAAATGCTCTTAAAGTGTATATTCATTGTAAAATGAATCTGAATATATTCATGCTCTCTATTGGTACTCCTATACCATCTAAAACGTGCATATCGCCTGTAACGCCACCATAATATTTGTGATTGTGTTTTGTTTGTAGATTACTGTTTAATTGTATATTATCTCCCCCCTTCCTAGCCCAACCCTCCTCCCTCCCCCTCCTCCCTCCCCCCTCTCCTCCCCCCACCTCTCCCCTCCCTGGTCCATCTAGACCTACCCCCGGAGTTGTACCTATGGCCTCACCACACCTCACACTCCTCCACCCCTCTCTCACATACCGCTCCTTTCTTCTCCCATACATCTATACTCCTTTTACACCCCCTCCTCACCCCCCCTGTTTAATTACTTCTCAATTCTATTTTGGTGTTACAGTGCTTCTTCAGTCCTTTTTTTTGTGTTTATTCCACTAATTTGAAATTCATACCTAAAATGTAATTCTAGTTGTTTCCTTCTTCCCCTAAACTCCCCCATCTCTTTATATTAATAACAGCTCACTTAAACCATCCGTACTCTCATCCTGCTGCTAAGTTGTGCAAATTTATGCTTTTTGTGTGCGTTTTGTGCATTGTTCATTGTGCCAAAAAACTAAACAAAAAAAAGGTCCCAAGGCCAGTCCTATTCTTCCCATGTCTTGTGTTCCAAGATGAACATTTAAAGGTCTTTCTTATTTTCCTCGAGCCACTTCTCTACACTTTTTGGGGTATCAAAAAGTTGGGTACCATCCTTCGCCATTACTCTTAAGCGTGCAAAGTAGAGTAATGCATATGCTAATTTATATTGCTGGAGCATTCGTTTGACAGGAATAAATTCTCCTCTTCATCTCTGCAGGTCTGGTGAGAAATCCTGATAGAATGAGATTCTTATCCCATTAACCTCCCTGGCGGTATTCCCGAGTCTGACTCTGGGTTACATTTTTGTGCTACGATTGGTAACCCCGAGTCAGACTCGGGCTCGTCTCACAGTGTCCACAGGCAAGGTTTACTTACCTAGTTCCTGGATCCAGCGATGCATCCGCACTGTGTGAGCGAGCGGGTGCTCGCTCGATTCACACAGTGCCTCTCTGTACCGACGCACGGGAGCGGAGAACGGCACCAAATTCAAAAACATAAACAAACACATTACATACAGTATACTGTAATCTTATAGATTAGAGTACTGTATGTAAAAAATACACACACCCCTTGTCCCTAGTGGTCTGCCCTGTGCCCTGCATGTTCTTTTATATTAAAAAAAACTGTTCTTTCTGCCTGCAAAATGTAGATTGTCCATAGCAACCAAAAGTGTCCCTTGATGTCAAAAATGGTTTTAGAGCAGCTAGAAAACAGCGATAATAAATTATAATCACTTGCAGAATTATAACCACTTGGGAAATTCATCATAAAAAAATAAAAGTAATGACAGTGACAATTCTGCAACTGAGCAAATTTCAGTGATTTTGAGTTGATTACATTATTGTATAATTTTTATTATAATTATATTATTATTTTTTATAATTATTTATAATTATTTATTATATTATAATTTATAATAATTTTTTTAAAAATTCATACCCGGGAGGCCTATTAGACTCTTGTTTGGTCAGATTTAGAATTACTAAAGAATTAACTAAAGAATTAATTAAGAATTACAGGCCTGCAGTATAAAACGCCAAATTTCCTTGCAAATAATGGTACCGCTTTCAGCACCTAAAATCAGAAAGAATCATACCGCCAGGGAGGTTAAAATGAAAGGGCCCAGATTCACAGAGTGATTACGCCTGTCTAACTGGTGTTAGACAGGAGTAATTTCAAATTTTGCGCGCCGTATCACTAGTTTGAATCCTCAAACCATGATACGGCGGCTTCGGGCTTCGATCCGAGAGGCTTACTTCTTCGTACGCCTTCGGATCTACGCTGCGATCTTTTTGCGGCCGCTGGGTGGAGTTCGCGTCGGTTTCAGCGTCGGGGTATGCAAATGAGCTTTTTACGGAGATCCACGAAGTTAAGAGCGTCGTTCGCAATCGCGTACGTCATTTTTTCGCCACGTAAAGTTAAACCAGCTTTTAGCTGGTCTAACGTTACGTGGCCCATGTTAAGTATGGCCGTCGTTCCCGCGTCGACTTTCATTTTTTTTTTTTTTTTGCGTAAGTCGTCCGGGAATAGGAATGTCCGTAAACGATGCTAGTCAAAAAAAAATGACGTAACAACGTGATTTCGCGCAATGCACAGCGGGAAATTTCTGAACGGAGCATGCGCAGTTCGATCGCGGTGGGGACGCGCTTAATTTAAATGCCTCACGCCCCCTATTCGCGTATTTTGATTCCCTGCCGGGAGAAATACACTACGCCGCCGTACCTTACGGGCCAAAATCTCTCTGAATTCCTCCTAGAGCCAGGTAAAGTACGGCGGCGTAGAGTATCTCTGATACTCTGCGGGAATCTAATTCTTGCTGAATCTGGCCCAATGTCTCCATTTTCTCTAGCCAGCCGAAGCAAAGTTACTTTATCAATGTAATTAAACATTTTGATAAGTAGTGGCCTGGGATATTTATTTGCCGGTTGAGGTTTAAACTCTTGAGAAGAGGAGAAGAGAAGAAGATATAATCAACATGTACAAATACATAAGGGGTACATATAGTGAACTTTGTGTTGACTTACTTTAAAGTGGTTGTAAACCCGACCACACAACTTGCACCTGCAGGTAAGCCTAGATTAAGGCTTACCTGTAGGTGCAAGAAATATCTCCTACACCTACACAGTTAAGGAGATATTTGCTGAAAACACTGCACCGATGTCTACGGCGCATGCGCGCCATAGAAAAACGCCACATGCGCACTGAGCATGACGTTTTTGTGAATGGGATAATGGGGGTTAATGTCGTATTCCCGCGCATGCATAGGGATCTGCCGGTCCCGCGTGCATGCGCGGGAGTGACATCATCGCCGCTCTGACGATACCTGGAAGAGGCGTGGAAGGTACATGGTGGCGGCGGCCCTCCAACTGCTCCCTCTCCAGACACCGGGCACCACCACCTCCTCCGGGGTCAAGATCAGCGCACATGGTGGGCCACCCCCTGTGCCCCTCTGGTGCCTCCTGATGGCGGCCACCTTCTCCCGGACCTTGCTCCTGACATCATTGATCTTTTTATTGATGTCATTGCCTGTTTCCTGGCCCTGCTGGTATCCCGACTTTGGGGACCATGGAGGAAGGTGTCATACCTCTCCATGGCAAAGATGAGGGCTGACATCTCCTGTTGGTTAAATGTTTTCTTCCTCCTCTCCTTCCGGGGAACATTAGTAGCCATTGCCAAGCAAAGTACCTTGCTCAGGGGGGGGGGGGGAAGCAGGAAGTACTTTTGCGTCGGACGGGCGCATGTCTGGGCGTATTTATGCACTCAGCGTAAGACGGTATGTCGGCGTATCCCAGGAAGTTGGGCCGGCGTAGTTGTGAGCATGCGCACAGAGTGAGTGAGAAACATATAGTGCAACAAATGCAAACTTAATCGCCTCAAGGGAAGCGATCATGCATCAATGTCACTGCACATGCTCCGTGGATTATACGCCGGGCCATAATTTACATAAGGTCACACCCACTTCCACTTCCACTTACCCCGGCTTGCGCCTTCACATTTAAGTTACGCCGGCGCAACGTTGTGAGCAAGTGCTTGGTGAATACTGTACTTGCCTCACTAGTTTGCGTCGGCGGAACGTATATGCGCTGCGCTACGCCGGCACAAATATGCGCCTATCTACCTGAATCTGGCCCTTGGTTCTTTCCTAGGTGTAAATAATATAACTGGGTACTAACATTTATAGGTAACGTTGATCCAGGGAACTTCTGATTGCCTCTCAGGGGATCAGAAAGGAATTTTTTCCCCTGGTGTAGCAAATTGTTTAATGCTTTGCTGAGGTTTTTCGCCTTTCTCTGGATTAACTGTGGGTATAGGATTGTGTATATGGGATTGTATGGTTTGTTTGTTTTTGGTTGAACCAGATGTACTTGTGTCTTTTTTCAACCTGATTAACTAACCATGTAACTAACTACAGTATGTAACTATGTATAAATTATTTCAAATACACAGATTAATATTTCCAAGTAATCATTTTTTGTACATAATCAAAGAAAGTTTCCAGCACACAGTATTTTTTCAAAAAGATTATTTTTGTTTAGTTGATTAATGTTTAATTTATTGTATGATTTAAGTTTATCACTGTGATAATATATAAGCAATATTTGCAGTGCAGCACTATATGATTGTTATATGTATTAAGAAAAGTGTGTGAACCACACTAGCGGTGGCAAAGGACATAAATATATATGCAAAAAATAATTGTCAATATCACTGATTGCACAAGAGTTCTTTTATACAAATACACATGTTTTTGTCATCTTGCTGTAGGATGTGCTACAATAAAAGGGACATTTCCAAAGAAAAAATAAATATAGTGTTCAAATTTCCAGAAAACAACATTTTATTGCCAGCTTTTTTTTTATATATATATATAAAGACCTCTTCAAAGTTCCCCCTCAATACAAAGTAGATACTTGAGGCTCTACTACAGTATGTAATGTAGAGGAACTGTGGAGGAGAAATATCATTTGCTGGTATTATAAAACATTTTTCCATTGAAAATGTCAGTACTGCTGCATTACTTTTTGTAAATCACAGAGATATAGCTTAGGCATTAGAACACCCCCCCCCCCCAAACATTTAAAGGAAATTAACATTTTTCACTGAACCGCACTCAAACCAAACCCAGGGCAGTTTGGCTCTTTCCTAGTCGTTTGTCTGTTGTCTGTCCTAGCCTTTGGCTTCATTCACTGGATTACTTACTGTTCGTTTCTAGCCTGCTTCCCTTTCCTGTATTGCTCTACTGTATTTTTATTCTTACTTAAGGGTTTATTTACAGCATTCTAAATTCAGATTAAATAGTTTAAGTCCTGGAGGGCATCTGAGTACCATTAGGCCTTGTACACACGATCAGTCCAAACCGATGAAAACGGACTGAAGTTAAGTTTCATCGGTCCAAACCGACCAGGTGTACGCCCCATCAGTCTGTTGTCCTTCAGTCCAAAAATGTAGAACTTGCTTTAAAATCGGACCGATGGATGCCTTAGTGCGCAAAAGCATCGGTTTAAAACCCGCGCATGCTCAGAATCAAGTCGACGCATGCTTGGAAGCATTGAACTTTATTTTTTTCTACACGTCGTCGTGTTTTACGTCACCGCATTCTGACACGATCGGTTTTTGAACTGATGGTGTGTACGCACATCAGACCATCAGACCATCAGTCTGTGAACCGATGAAACTGAACTTCTGTCCGTTTTCATCAGTTTGGACTGATCATGTGTACAAGGCCTGAGACATTATGGCCTTAAGGTAAAGGCATCTTCTCGCTTTTTACATTGACTGGAGTGTCTGCACCCAGGCCTGACAGGTATACAGTCTAATGCTGGCCATAGACATACGTTTTTTTTTTTTTATTTCATTCTGCCAGTGGGCTGAACAAAAACAGATTCCTCTATCCAAACAAACAACGTAGCTGGAAGAATCCCCTAGTTTCAGGATACACTAATCAGTGACTGCAGTCAACAAATATTTTCCAGCATGTCCCTTTTATAGAAGTAGGGATGAGCTTCGCGTTCGATGCGAACATATGTTCGCATCGAACATCGGCATCGGCATCGACATCGGCCGAAAACGAACAAATCGGGTCGTTCGCGCCAAATTCGAATGACGCGCAACGGCCCATAATTCACTGCGGCGTTGCACGCTGATGATTGGCCAAGCATGCACCATGACCCCGAATGCTTGGCCAATCACAGCGCCCAAAAAACAAAGAGACCTAATTGGCCAAAGCCTGGGTGCTTTGGCCAATTAGGGCTCAGGGCTTTAGCACATGCCCCACACTATAAAAGGCCGCCTCCCGGGCGGCCTTGTGTAGTGTGTTCCGGCTTTCTTTGAGAGAAGTCAGACAGACAGAGAGAGAGAGAGAGATAGATAGATAGATAGATAGATAGATAGATAGATAGATAGATAGATAGATAGATAGAGACACAGTGGGCCAGATTCAGCAAGACTTGCGCTGGAGTAAATCGATATGCCCCGCGTAACTGTAAAGATGCGCCATTGTATCTATGTGGCCGTACCCACCAACCTAGATGCGCCAGAAAACGGGCCTTTTCCGATCAGCTTAACTTTCCCTCGCCAGAGTATCGTTAGCGCATATTTTCGCTCGTCGCATCCGTCACGCCTATTGATGTGCCATGCAAATATGCAAATGAGGGAGATTTCCCGATTTGCAAACGGATTAGCACTATATGCTGGGTACATGCGCCGCGCGTATCTCGTCCGTCCGGCGCACAGTTATTTCTACAAATAGCTGCTTTATCTTTACTCCAGACGGCCACAGGTCAGCAGGAGAGCAGCTACAGCAGCAGCATTACCGACGAAACTAGCAAGCTGAACAACCACACGTGCAAGGACAACACCTCTGTGTGCCAACATGCCAGGGGCAGTCGCGGTCCTAGCACTAGTACTGGGTCCCCCGGTACAGAGGAGGCGGGCACGTGAGAGGATATACCGCACGCGCATGAGCCTCTTTGGCATGGGGGATGAGGAGGTGTATCGCCTCTTCAGATTCAGCCCTGATGCAATACTTGAACTAACCACAACCCTGCAGGATGACATCACCAGCAAGACACACCGCTCACAAGCAGTGCAGCCACTGGTGAAGGTACTGGCAACACTTCATTTCCTTGCCAGTGGATCATTCCAGCGTACAAGTGGAGTGGTGGCTGGGATGTCACAGTCCTCCATGAGCAGATGTGTGCACCAGGTTGTCCCTGCAATCCTCAGACGCATGTCCAACCAGTTCATCAGACCCACCACTGAGGAGCTGCGGCTGAAGGCAATGACAGATTTCTACAACATTGCAGGATTCCCACGCACTGTGGGGGCCATTGATTGCAGACATGTGGCCCTACAGCCCCCCAGTGCCACAGAGCAAATATACCGCAATCGGAAGCATTGGCATTCCATCAACGTACAGGTGATAGCTGATGCCCAACGCCTCATATGGCACGTCCGTGCCAAACACCCCGGATCCAGCCATGACAGCTTCATATACAATCAGAGCCCCATCCCAACGGAATTCGAACAGAACATGTATGGGGACAGCTGGCTGGTTGGTGAGTGACATGGGTGGCAGGCATGACTATCCCCTCCCATGATGCACACATCACCAGGGCCACATGCATGACTAACATCCTCCTGTCTTTTCCCTTACAGGTGACTATGCATATGCACTGGGACCCCATCTCATGACTCCTTTTCGGAACCCCCAAACCAGAGGAGAGAGAAGATACAATGAGGCACACATCAAAACCTGTGCAGTGGTGGAACAAACATTTGGGCTCCTGAAGTCCCGTTTCCACTGCCTGGATAAGTCTGGGGGGCCCTATTGTATTCCCCTACCTTCGTGTGTCAGATCATCGGTGCATGTTGCATTCTGCACAACTTTGCCATGAGAAAAGGCCTGCAGATTGACATACGTGATGACCTGACCCCCCAACCAGACAGCCCCCCCCTGCCAGAGGAGACCCATTCAGCTGATGGAAGAGCAGTCAGGAGGGTCCTCGCCGTAGGCATCTTTGGACACTAAACCAAAACATTGATCACACGGACCAAGCACGCATGCACACCACTGATGTCCCTAGATCACACACACCACATCCACATCGCATTGGATTAGCCCAAGTCCAACATGTAGGACTTGGGAGCAGCAACGCCAGCGTCAAGGCCCCAATGATGTCGCTGTCCATTCATACACCTTTCACACATCATTCATACAGCCGTGGGGATAACTTCTCCACCACGGCCGAGGGTGACACCCCTTACTGGCAGGAGTGCCACCCCCTCACATTCACACACCATTCACACTGCAACGTGTGCAGTATCAATAAAATAAAAATCTCATGTCCTGAGCATAATAACAAATAAAAAAACTCATTACCTGAGCATTAAGAATAAAATAAAAATCTCATGTCCTGAGCATTAATAATCAAGAAAATAAAAATCTCATATCCTGAGCATTAAAAAAAAATAAAAAATCATCTGGGATGCCGGGGGCTCCTTCTGGTGGCCCCTCTCTGGCTCCTCAGCTGCCTGGATGGAGTGGGTGGGGGTGGGGGGGGGGGCATCTGGAGGTGGCTGATCCCTGGGTGGGCCACTCCTGGCAGGTGTGGCCTGCATGCCCTCCAAGGCCACGGCAATCCGGCCGAGGTACGAGTTGGTCTGGGCCTGCATCCTGAGCTGCTGGGCCTGCATCCTGAGGTGCTGGGTGACCTGGTATTGTTGGGCCCGCCGACTCTGCCTCCCCTGGTCCCGGATGGCAGCAGTGTTTGCCTGGACGGCTGCAGTGAGGTGCCTTATATCACCCTGCACCTCCCCCAGACTGGTCACCACTGCAGCGCAGTTGCAGCTGACATCCTGCACTGCATTGGATATCTGGGCCTGGGGCTGCGTCTGCCTGGCGTGATCCCTCGCCACCTGGTCCTGGACCAGTTTAGACACCCCCCTGGTCTTACGGGTGGCCTTCCTGGGGCCAGTAGATGGTTGTCCCTGGGGGGATGGAGTCGCCCTTGAGGGGCTTCCTATGATGGGGGAGGGGATCTGAGAGGGCCCTGCAGAAGAGGGGGACTCTTCCAAAAATAAAATTATGTCCTGCTCTGCCACAGCAGGCTGCTCCTCAACCACCTCTGCAGGTGAGGTGTGGGCACTCTCCTCCACCTCGGTCTCTTCACTACCCATGGGCTCAGGCACAGGATGCCGTTGGGGGGATGGGGTGGACTGACCGCCAACAGATGATGGCCCAGCTCCATCATCTGTGGATGACACAAAGCAGACACATGTTGGGTGGTCCCACACACTTGGCACATGTACCCCCCCCCCCATATGCAACACACCAAAAAGGGGGTAAAAATCACTTACCTGTCCTGGAGCCTTCCTCCACGGAGTCATATCCAGGGACCCCCTCCAACTGCTCCCTGTCCAGTCAGCGGGCGACCACCTCCTCCTCCGTGGTCAGGCTGACCGCACATGGGGGTCCACCACCCGTGCCCCTCTCATGCCTCCTGATGGTGGCCACCTTGCCACGGACCTTGCGCCGCAGGTCATAAATTTTTTTTGGATATCGCCAGCAGTCCGGGTGGAGTACCCCAAAACATTCACCCTGCCAGCAATGGTCTCCAGGATGCCCTGCTTCCTCTCCCGGCTGGTCTTCCGACTTTTTTTGCCGTGGAGGAACTCATTAAAAGTCTCCATAGCCGAGATGATAACAGACACCTCCTGGGAGTTGAAATTGAGGTTCCTCCTCTCTTTGGGGGGAGCGGGAGCAGCCATCACAGTGCAAAAGTAACTTCCCTGGGGGGGGGAAACGGAAATACTTTTGCGCCGGAATGGCGCTTCCGCTGGCGCTTTTATACGCTTTGCGCTGACGTTTCCCGTGAAGTGGTGCCGACGGAAGTTGTGAGCATGCGCACAGGGGGCCAAGTGAAGCCTCACTCACTGCGCATGCTCCATGGATGATGCGCTGAACGTAAGCCTCTGCGCTGGGCTCCGCCCATCATTTACATATGATCACACCCACTTCCACTTGCGTCGGGTTACGCCAGCGCATTTCCGTTACTCCGGCGCAAAGTAACGGACAGGCACTTGGTGAATACTGTACTTCACTTTCTAGTTTGCGTCAGAGCAGCGTATATGCGATGCGATACGCTGGCGAAAAGATGCGCGCATCTACCTGAATCTGGCCCAGTGTCTTTTCAGATAGATAGATAGATAGATAGATAGATAGATAGATAGATAGATAGATAGATAGATAGATCAGGGAGGCTACTAGTTAGTATAGTTAAATGTACAGTTTGTAGAGAATATATTGACATCCCTAGGAGTTGTCAATATATTTATAAACTGTATAGCTTAGCTAGTTCTGCTATTAGTATCTGTCAGGCAGGAGATTGTGCTTGATGCTCTAACGTGTTAGTGTACACGTGTTAGTTAATTGCACATAGAAGCATTAACTGTTACTGCACGTGTGCTATTTATTTGCACAGAAAGGCAGTTGCTGTTAATGCAAGTGGGCTATTGAATTGCACAGTAACGCAGTCGCTCTGACTGTGCGTGTGCCGTTTAATACCACCTGAGCGCATTTGGGGTCACCGCACGTGTGCTCTTACATACTACCTGAGCGCATTTGGGGTCACTGTACGTGTGCTGGTATTTACCACCTGAGCACAGATAGTGCCACTGTACGTGTGCTGGTATATACCACCTGAGCACAGATAGTGCCACTGTACGTGTGCTGGTATATACCACCTGAGCACAGATAGTGCCACTGTACGTGTGCTGGTATATACCACCTGAGCACAGATAGTGCCACTGTACGTGTGCTGCTATATACCACCTGAGCACAGATAGTGCCACTGTACGTGTGCTGGTATATACCACCTGAGCACAGATAGTGCCACTGTACGTGTGCTCCTATATACCACCTGAGCACAGAGAGTGCCACTGTACGTGTGCTGGTATATACCACCTGAGCGCAGTTAGTGCCACTGTACGTGTGCTGCTATATACCACCTGAGCACAGATAGTGCACTGTACGTGTGCTCCTATATACCACCTGAGCACAGATAGTGCCACTGTACGTGTGCTGCTATATACCACCGGAGCACAGATAGTGCCACTGTACGTGTGCTGGTATATACCACCTGAGCACAGATAGTGCCACTGTACATGTGCTGGTATATACCACCTGAGCGCAGTTAGTGCCACTGTACGTGTGCTGGTATATACCACCTGAGCACAGATAGTGCCACTGTACGTGTGCTGCTATATACCACCTGAGCACAGCTAGTGCCACTGTACGTGTGCTGGTATATACCACCTGAGCAAAGATAGTGCCACTGTACGTTTGCTGGTATATACCACCTGAGCACAGATAGTGCCACTGTACGTGTGCTCCTATATACCACCTGAGCACAGATAGTGCCACTGTACGTGTGCTCCTATATACCACCTGAGCACAGATAGTGCCACTGTACATGTGCTGCTATATACCACCTGAGCACAGATAGTGCCACTGTACGTGTGCTGGTATATACCACCTGAGCACAGATAGTGCCACTGTACGTGTGCTGCTATATACCACCTGAGCACAGATAGTGCCACTGTACGTGTGCTGGTATATACCACCTGAGCATAGATAGTGCCACTGTACGTGTGCTGGTATATACCACCTGAGCGCAGTTAGTGCCACTGTACCTGTGCTGCTATATACCACCTGAGCACAGATAGTGCCACTGTACGTGTGCTGGTATATACCACCTGAGCACAGATAGTGCCACTGTACGTGTGCTGCTATATACCACCTGAGCACAGATAGTGCCACTGTACGTGTGCTGGTATATACCACCTGAGCGCAGTTAGTGCCACTGTACGTGTGCTGCTATATACCACCTGAGCGCAGGTAGTGCCACTGTACGTGTGCTGTTATATATCACCTGAGCGCATTTGGTGTCACTCCGCTTGTGCTGTTACATACCACCTGAGCACTTCAATATGTCTGGAAGGAGAACAAAGAGAGGCAGAGAGTCACGAGGGCAAGCAGGCTCTGCATGTAGAGGTAACGCTGGTAGTGGATGTGGTGCATCCTCTTCAGCCCGTGGCCATGGCCATGGCCGCTCGTCCTTCTTTTCGGGAGCTGGCCGTGTTGAACCTCAACATGCAGAGGAATTAGTAGAGTGGATGACCAAGCCGTCCTCATCCTCCTCATCCTCTCTCACACAGACAGATCAAAGTTTATCTGGCAAAGCAGCTGTCAAGGCGTCCTCTTCCCTCTGCACAATGGCTTCACACAATACTTCCCTAGTACCACCATGTCCTCCTGAGGAGTCCCCCGAACTGTTTCAACACAGTGTGGGGTACATGCTGCAGGAAGATGCGCAGCGTTTTGAAGACTCCGATGATGGAACACTGATAGAGGAAGGCATTGATGTGAGCCCAGGGAGAGGGGGTGGCCGAGAGGGACAGCAATTTGTCAGTGATGATGTTCCCCCAGCTGGAGCATACTGCCAGGTTGTTGACAGTGATGAGAAGGGAGGGGATGATGAGGTCACTGACTCTACCTGGGTGCCTGATAGGAGAGAGGAGGAGGAGGAGGAGGAGGAGGAGGACGAGGCACAGGCACATCTCCAAAGAGGCAGGATGCCCTCCAGGGGTCAGCTTAAGGTCACACCCACTGCATTACAGCGCACATCTACGGCGCTTGTGCATGGCACTGATGTGTCTGACCGGTACAGCAAAAGTTCTTTGGTGTGGGCCTTTTTTGAAACATGTCCACAAGATCGTACCTTTGCTATTTGCAACTTATGTTGCAAGCGTATCTCGCGTGGCCAAAACATCAACCGCCTGGGTACCACATGCTTGTCCAGACATATGTCGACCTGCCATGCAGCTCGTTGGCAAGCACACCAGAAAGACCCACACCAAAGACAACAGCGTACCCCCCTTGCCCTTCTGGGACCTCCAACCCCAGTAGACCCCCAGTCCTCTCTGAAGCCTGCAGTGAAGGTGTAGAAATAGGTGTGTCACAAGCTAGTAGAAGCGGTCAATCTACTGATAGTACCAGGCAAATTTCCCTGCCCCAGCTGCTGCAGTGCCGAAAGAAGTACAATCCCAGCCATCCACATGCCCAGCAGTTGAATGCTAGCTTAGCGAAATTGCTAGCACTTCAACTGCTACCTTTTCAGTTGGTAGATTCTGCCCCCTTCCGTGAGTTTGTGCAATGTGCAGTACCTCAGTGGCAAGTACCAAAACGCCACTTTTTCTCACGGAAGGCTATTTCGGCTCTCTACCGGCATGTGGAAGGCAATGTCCATGCCTCGCTGGACAGGGCAGTCAGCAGGCATGGACAGGGACGTTACCTGTCTTTTACGGCGCATTGGGTAACTCTGCTGGCAGCTGGGAAGGACGCAGGACAAGGTCCAGTAGTTTTGGAGGTTGTTCCGCCACCACGCCTTCAAAGCACTACTACTGTTTGTGACACACCTCTCTCCTCCACCCCCTCCTCTTCTTCTACCTCTGTGGCCTCTTCCTGTGGTGACGTTTTCTCTGAACCAGCCGTGCTCCGTAGGCGTACGAGGGGCTACGCAGGAATGCAGGCCAGGAGATGCCATGCGGTGCTAGAGCTGGTGTGCTTGGGAGACAGGAGCCACACTGGGGAAGAGGTTTTGTCAGCTCTGCAGGGTCAGGCTGAGAGGTGGTTGACGCCACACCAGCTGAAGCCTGGAATGGTGGTCAGCGATAATGGCATCAACCTCCTCTCTGCCCTGCGACAGGGAAAACTCACCCACATGCCCTGTTTTGCACATGTCCTCAATTTGGTGGTGCAGCGGTTCTTGGGCAGGTACCCGGGATTGCAGGATGTCCTGACGCAGGCCAGGAAAGTCTGTGTGCATTTCCGGAGGTCATATAATGCCACTGCTCGGCTGACTGACCTCCAAAGGGAATACAAACTGCCTAAGAACCGCCTAATTTGTGACATGCCCACCAGATGGAACTCAACATTGGCCATGCTGCAGCGGCTGCACATGCAGCAACGGGCCATCAATGAGTACCTGTGCCAATATGGCAGCAGAACTGGGTCAGGCGAGCTAGTTTTTTTTTCCCCACGCCAGTGGGCCTTGATCAGGGATGCATGCACTGTCCTGTCACCATTTGAGGAGGCCACGAGGATGGTGAGAAGTGACAGTGCATGCATCAGTGAGACTGTCCCTCTTATTCACATGTTGGAGCACACGCTACGTGGACTAATGGACAGGGCCCTTGAGGCAGAACAGAGGGAGGAAGAGGAGGACTTCCTTACCTCTCAAGGCCCCCTTTACACAGACAGTGGTCCTGCTTGCCCACCTAGCACACATGAAGAGGATGAGGAGGAGGAGGAGGAGGATTGTATCAGCAGCATGGAGGTGGAGCCTAGCACTCAGCAGAAGCAGTCTTCAAGGGATCATTTACAGTCCCAAGGAGCACGTGGAGTTTTACGTGGCTGGGATGAGGTGCCTGTGGATCCTGTCGTCCTCAGTGACCCAGAGGACTGTGGCCCGAATGTCTCAGCAAACCTACGCTGCATGGCCTCCCTGATTCTGCAAAGCCTGCGTAAGGATCCTCGTGTACGTGCTATTAAGAGAGGGATCATTACTGGCTGGCGACTCTCCTTGATCCACCTTACAAGAGTAAGGTTGCGGACCTTATGTTGCTATCGCAGAGGGAGCAGAAGATGAAACTTCTGCGGGAGGCCTTGCAGAAGGGTCTGTGCAATGCGTTCCCAGAACCGGGGGGATTACCAAAACCTGGCTCTGGACAACGTCTTGCTGAGGCTTCGGTGAGTCACAGAAGGGGATGTGGAGAAGGTGGTCGTCTGACTGATGCGTTCAGGCAGTTTTTTAGTCCGCAGCCCCAAGGTCTGACCGGTTCCAGCAACCATCGCCAGCGTCTGCTTTACATGGTCCGGGAATACCTAGGGGCAAGATCCGACTTGGACACCTTCCCCACCGAAAATCCTCTGGCTTACTGGGTCTTGAGGATGGATCACTGGCCAGAGCTTGCCCAGTACGCAATTGAGCTACTGGCTTGCCCTGCATCCAGTGTTCTTTCAGAACGGACATTCAGTGCTGCTGGAGGCTTTGTCACTGATCACAGGGTGCGCCTCTCCACCAGCTCTGTTGATCGACTGACCTTCATCAAAATGAATCAGGCTTGGATCAACACCAGCTACCAAGCACCTGATGCTGATATTAATGAATAATATATTTTTTGTTGAAATGTCGGATCCCTTTTAGACTGCTGATGCTGAGTGACTGTCCTCTTATGCTGCTGATGGAATATCCTTCTTCTCCTCACTTTTCTTGCTGATAGCTAGTAAGAAATTTTGTGTTTCTGGGCTCCGCCACCAGTGCCTAAGGCACAATTTTTCAGCCCCTGTTTAACAGGGGCGCCTAATAACAATTTTTGATGCAATAATTTGCACGTGGCTCCTTGTTGCGCTCCAATTGGAGTTATTGGGAGGGGTTGCAAGTGTTGTGCTGTGCCCAAGGCACAATTTTTCAGCCCCTGTTTAACAGGGGTGCCTAATAACAATTTTTGATGCAATAATTTGCACGTGGCTCCTTGTTGCGCTCCAATTGGAGTTATTGGGAGGGGTTGCAAGTGTTGTGTTGTGCCCAAGGCACAATTTTTCAGCCCCTGTTTAACAGGGGCGCCTAATAACAATTTTTGATGCAATAATTTGTACGTGGCTCCTTGTTGCGCTCCAATTGGAGTTATTGGGAGGGGTTGCAAGTGTTGTGTTGTGCCCAAGGCACAATTTTCCAGCCCCTGTTTAACAGGGGCGCCTAATAACAATTGCTGATGCAATAATTTGCACGTGGCTCCTTGTTGCGCTCCAATTACAGTATGTTTGAGGGGTGCCCTTTTTTCAAAAAATTTCTTTCACACAACAATAATGGCCCCCCACCACCGCTAAAATATTCGACATAATGTTGCCACACAACAATAATGGCCCCCCACCACCGCTAAAATATTCGACATAATGTTGCCACACAGAACTTGCGCAAGTAGCATTAATTACTTTTTTTTTGGTCCTTTCATGTTGTACAGGGACATTTCTAAACACGTGACACTACTATAGACACCCAGCAGGTGTGATATTTAAAGGAATTTTTTATTTATTTTTTTCACTTTAAGCATCATTAAAATGGCTGCTCCGCAAAAAACGGCCGTTTTAAAAAAAAAAAATTCCATTGGTACATGTTCCCTGGGGCAAGACCCGGGCTCTGAACGACGTTTTCCAACATTTAATTGAATTTTGGTCTTTAAAATGACCGTTTTTGAATTCGAACGTTCGGGTCCCATAGACTTCAATGGGGTTCGAAATATTCGTGCGAACCCGCGGTCTGTTCGAACGTTCTGGTGTGAACCGAAGCCGGGGGTGTTCGGCTCATCCCTATATAGAAATCAAATATTCTTCAGTCTAGCAGGGACAGCCAAGCACTGATCACAATTTGGTTAACCCCTGCTGAATCAGACAAATTTTGATCAGTATATGGCCAGCTTAAGATATAACTTTCAATTTAAAAACAAGGGATATGCAAAACTGTTTTTATATTTCAATGTATTTTTTATTAAAGGAAAAAAAAACACAAGTTCCGAAGTAGACAGACACATTGGCTGAACAAAGTAAAAAAGTTTCGGACCATCAACATAGCAATACAAAGATATAGAAAATATGGCTGCAAAACTGTTTTTAACCACTTCCCTACGGCCGTACGACTATATGCGGCCGCAGGGTGGTTCTAATTCTCCGGGCTGCCGTGTTTTCATGGCAGCCCCTTTCTTTGTTCCCAGCGCGCGCTCCAGAGCGCGCAGCGGGGAACTTGTGTACTGGCCGTGTCCCTTGGACACAGCCAATCACAGATCGCCATGAACGGCCAATCAGAGTGGCCGTTTGCGATGCGATCTGTGGGCGAATGAGAGATGATCTCATATGTAAACATATGAGATCATCTCTCATTGCCGTTTTACACAGAGACAGCGTCCTGTCTCTGGAGAGGAGGAGACCGATTTTGTGTCCCTTGTACATAGGGACACAGATCAGTCACCCCCCAGTCACCCCCCCTCCCCCCACAGTTAGAACACAATGCAGGATACACATTAACCCCTTCCCTGCCAGTCACATTTATACAGTAATTAGTGCATATTTATAGCACTGATTGCAGTATAAATGTGAATCGTGCCAAAAATGTGTCAAAAGTGTCCGATGTGTCCGCCATGATGTCGCAGTAGCAATAAAAATCGCAGATCGCCGCCATTACTAGTAAAAAAATAAATAATAAAAAATAATAATTCTGTCCCTTATTTTGTAGGCGCTATAACTTTTGCGCAAACCAGTCGCTTATTGCGATTTTTTTTTTTTACCAAAAATATGTAGAAGAATACGTATCGGCCTAAACTGAATTCTTTTTTTAATTGAGCTATTTTTTATAGCAACAAGTAAAAAATGTTGTATTGTTATCAAAATTGTCATCCTTTTTTGTTTATAGCGCAAAAAATAAAAACCGCAGAGGTGACCAAATACCACCAAAAGAAAGCTCTATTTGTGGGGAAAAAAGGACACCAATTTTGTTTGGGAGCCACGTCACACGACCGCGCAATTGTCAGTTAAAGCGACGCAGTGCCGCAAGCTGAAATTTCACCTGGTCAGGTGAAAGGGGGTATACATGCCCAGTAAGGAAGTGGTTAATTGCCAAACAGCATTCTAAACAAAAAGACCATGCCTCACTTTCTGCAATTCTCTGCCTCCATTTTATTCTGGTTTTTTTTCCTGATCAAACTTCTTTCCAAATTCTTCCCTCATTTTTTTTTCTCCTATAACATAGGTCTCTTTATACTTGTTACCTTCCTCCCATGTGTCTGCTTATATTCTTCTCTCTTGTGGATTTTTTTTCTATTCTTGTCTGTCCTTTTCTTGAATTCATTCTCTCTTTTTTTTATTCCAACTTCTTTGGCATTTTTATTTCTTGAAAGTTTAACTTATTTAACCCTTTGAAACATGTTACAGTATAACACTAGCAAACTGCATGGCACAGTGTTCTTTCATAGAGACCTCTATTTTTCAAATGTATAGGTATATGCAGCATTTATATACTTAGTTGTGCACACTACTGAGGCTACATTGCAGTAACTTTGGATAGTGCCTTCTATCAAATAAAAATCATTAGTAAAAAGTAAAAAAGTAATGTTTCTATTTTGTAATCATATTTGTAGTCATATATAGCTACAGTAAAATACTTTAATTAATATAGATGTTATAAGTGTTTGCTTTAGATATAGGACCTCACTGCGTAAGGCATATGTATTCACCTTCTTTTGGAGGGCTGTACTCATAACATGAAAAGTAAGCCAAGTTGTAATATGGGTGAACACATCACTGATAAATCTTTACTGTTAAAAGCCATACCATTAAATGTTTGGGCAATGGCAAAATGCATTGATTTACCAAAGAAGTACTGTGTTTGTTGGCGTATAACACTCCCTTTTTACCCTGAAAATAGAGGGTAAACTGTCAGCGCAGCTCTTCCTTTGACCATTATTATTAGTGTTGTATAACATTTTAGTTGCCGCTTTGCTATTTATCGAATTAGCGCCGTTCACTCCTCTTTTTCAGAGGGTAAACTGTGCCTGCGTGTTATACGCAGGAGGCTGTGGAAAGATGTTTTCCTGAAACTTCCCTATTAAAGTTAGGGTGCGTGTTATACACCGATAAATATGGTAATTTATGTTTACTTTGCAAAATGAATGCTTACTTAGCTTAACCCCCTGCCAATGACAACAGTATTTAAAGGGGTTCTGAATGCAGGGAGTTACAGACAGGGCATTCCCAATCATGTGATCATTGCAATTGGCTGTCACAGTGGCAGATGGGTTTGGAACCCAAAGCTGGGACTTGAAATTATCAGTGACAGCTCGGTCACTGTGCAAGGAGCACAAAGTGAACACACTTTCAGAACAGTGGAGCTGGTTGTACACAAATATGCAGCATTGTTAAAGTCCCCGTGTTACACTCTGAATCAAATGTATTATGCTGTTAAGAAGGTACTAATTAATAAGGTAAATCTACATTTATGTCAATCTTCCAATCATGTACAAGCAATGTAAAGGGTACCGAGCTTTCATATAATAACACTAAGTAAAAAGTCACTTTGTAAAGTGAATATTTTCTATTACTTTAATAAATCCAAACAATAATTTGTCTACCAGCCACAAATAGTTGCCAAATATGGTTGGATAAGTAACATATATATCCAGGTGTGTAGTATGTATATATTCATTGTACAGGACCTTGCTTTAAATTACTGTGCCAAAAAAGGACAGCCGACATGAAACTTCCCTTAGGCCGCGTACACACGATCAAATTTATCTGCTGAAACTGGTCTGACGGACCGTTTCAGCAGACATCTCCGATCGTGTGTTCGGGCTAGCGGACATGTTTTCCCAGTGGACAAATTTCAAAGCATGCTTTGAAATCTGTCCGCCGGAGACATGTCCGTCGGATATGTCCGCTGGTTAGTACACTAACCAGCGGACAGAACTGTCTGTGCATGCGTCGAATGGATTCGACGCATGCGTGGAAGTATTTTACTTCCTGGAGTGGTAATGTGGCGGCGTCAACGTCACGGCCACATCACCGCGTCCTCAGCCCGAGGGGATTTTCATCCGATGGTGTGTACACGCCTTCGGATCAAAATCGGATGAGACATGTCCGCTGCAAACTGTTCGTCGGACATGTTTGAACGGACATGTCTCATTGTGTGTACACGGCCTTAGACTTCACATTGATCTGCTGTGCTTTGGCTGCAGAATAATATACCTGTAGTTGTTGTGGGTGTTAGCTGCACTTTCCCATAAACTTCTATTATGTCCCATGGTTTTAGAGAATTTTGTGAAAGCTCACTCAAAAGTGAGAGGGACATAATAGAATCTATGGAAAAGCACAGCTAACCAGCATGAAAACCATGTGTACACTGCAGTGCACCTGTACTGTGGCCAAAGTGCATTGGGGCAGTGAGGGTAAAAGCACATTTCAACTGTTGATGTTGTCAATCAATGTATCATAAACCTCTTGTAACTAGTTTGAAAGTGTGGTAATATTAAACAGTGTCAAAGCCAGCTGTATTATTAAATTTTCCTAAATACTGAATTTATCTTGATTTCCCTGAGGAACCCCCTGTTTTTAGTGGCCAGCTGTGCTTTTACTTCACAATATAACTGTACAAATTAGGATTTCATGACCACCATATCATTAGAACCAGCAATTTTATTTTTATCAGAATTAGAATACTTGTGTATTGAATCTGCACTTGCTCTGTAGCTCTCCTAAATGCTCGGATTCCGGGTATATCCAAGCCCAATCAGAAGCTGATCCGATTTATGCTCCTCGGGGCTAAAATTACCATCGCAAGGGCTTGGAAACAGCCCAGGGTTTCCATTGCAGAAATAAAACGCAAGATTTCGTGGATCATGGTGCAGGAAAAACTGGCCAGCATTCTTTCAAACACGAATCAGAAATTTGAAGCCGTGTGGGGATCATGGGCATCCCACTGTGGTATACCTTTGGCGACTGGGGTACACCCCACGCAACCTGCATCCTTCAGTACAAGTTAGGCTCATGTTTCCCTTCCTTTCCCTCTTTCTTACCCCCACTTTTCTCTCTCTCTTTCTTACTTCTATTCTTTTAAGACAGTTGTATGACCAGAAGGTAATGTTCTTTGTTCTTCGTCCGGTTATTCATATGGGCAATTTGGTAACACTATAGGCCTATCTTATTTCGTTAGTATGAGCTAGAGGTTCAATGAAGCCAAATTCGAACCCTCTAATTTCCCATCAAATAATTTTATAGGAGGAGGCGGATTGGGAGGCGCCTGGCTGGGACACAGATTGATCCCATTAGGGGTGTCCGGGACAGGCAGGTTTCCCCTGAGCGCAAGATCACCATATACACCTCTTTTTCCGCCCCTTCCTCTGTTATTAAGCTCGCTGGATTCCTTTAATCAACCCACAGTTGGGTAATTTGAAATCAATTGAGTCATTGTTACTGTCATTATGCCCGGTTTGTAGAATGTTTTGATGTTGTAATTTCAGCCTTTGGTCATAATTTATCTGTATCCTTTATTTGAAAAAATAAAAATCTATTGAAAGTGAATCTGCACTTGCATAAACTTCCTAAATATTGTAACTATAAACATTGAATTAATGTTAATTCAAGATATCACAACGTTGGCCTTGCATTATACACTTTTTGATATTCAAGTATTTTGAATTTCAATAAATTATAGGAGGGATTATAATGATTTTAGGAGAAATTATAGTTATTTAAAGTGTAATTGCTTGAGCTCCAGATGCAGGCCCAATTAGAAAGAACTTGAGTGGATTTGCAATCTTGTCAGCAATATATCACTGGATCAGGGATATGTGAGTATAAGACCGGGAGGAGAGGCTTTAAAGTTAATGTAAAATTATGGGGAAGGGTTTGACCCTCTTACAGTATTTTTTTTGTCTGTGTGGCCACTGGGGAGTTTCTTCTCTATTTTTTTGCATGTAAATTATCCCTGAGACAGAAAATGATGAGAAATCAGTTATCAACTACCATACCTACCAACTAAAATGTGTTTTAACACCTACTGAACAAAACTATGCTTGCACAAGACCATTTCCAAAGAAAAAACAAAACACGCTGTCACCATGACAGAAAGTGAGAGCAAATGTAGGGCTTATTTACATTTTTGTGGTGTATTGTAGCACATGGCAAATCAGGTACAATGCTTTAGAGCATTGAGATGTCATTCAAAATGAAAGGCATTGCAGCACAGCAATGTACATAGGTTCCCACAATATGGAAGTGTCACCAGATCAAACTGGGAAGAAAAAACATCCAATGGAAACACATGTTAAGGTCACAACTGTCTATCTTAGGAATTCAACTCACCCTTATGGGATTTCCTCTTATTTCCTGTTGTGTCGCCACGAGAAAAAGTAAAGCGAAATCTCCCCAGCTGGACACAGATAGGAGTAAAACACTATGGAGCAGTTTAACCACTTCAATACAGGGCTTTTATACACACCTCCATACCGGGCCTATTCTGGCACTTTTCTCCTACAAATGTACAAATCATCATTTTTTTGCAAGAAAATTACGCAGAACCCCCAAACATTATATATGTTATTTTAGCAGACTCCCTAGGGAATAAAATGAAGGTCATTGAAACATTTTATCTCGCACGCTATTTGCGCAATACATTTTTAAACGCCTTTTTTTGGGGGAAAAATTGTTTCATGAATTCAAAAAATAATAAAACAGTAAAGTTAGCCCAATTTTTTTGTAAAATATGAAGGATTATGTTACACCGAGTTAATAAATACCTAACATGTCACACTTTAAAATTGCGCACACTCATGGAATGGCGCCAAACTTTGGTACTTAATAATCTCCATAGGCAACGCTTACAGGTTACCAGTTTAGATTTACAGAGGAGATCTAGTGTTAGAATTGTTGCTGGCACTCTAACGCACCCGGCGATACCTCACATACAGTATGTGGTTTAAATGGCGTTTACATATGTCGGCGGGACTTGCGTGTGCGTTCGCTTCTGGCTACCAGGGACAGGGGCGTTATAATGTTTTTTTGTATCATTTTTTTTTACATATTTTTTTTTTTTTTTACACTTTTTGTTTTAATTTTTTTTATTATCACTTGTTTTCCTATTACAAGGAATGTAAACATCCCTTGTAATAGGAATGTGTGTGACAGGTCCTCTTTATGGAGAGATGCGGGGTCAATAAGACCCCACATCTCTCCTCCAGGCTGAAAAGCATGAGATCGGTGAAAAAAAAAAATCACTGATCGCATGATTACAGTTGCTTAGTAGGCTAGTAGCTTTGTTTACTTTGGGGACCCAGCGTGACATCATCACATCGGGCCCGGGTCCTCCGACGGTCATAGAGATGACTGGTGACCATCTGGTCACCAGTCAACTCAATGCTTCCTGCCAGTGCTGGACGATTCTTTTTCCGGCCCCCCAATGGCACGGGAGAGCCCGGAGAAGCACAGGATGGCAGCGGGAGGGGGGATCTCCCCTCCCGTCGCCTATAAGAACTATCACACGGCGGAATCGCTGCTATGTTTTTTTTATGTTGCACAGAATTTCCGGCAGAAGAAAAGGATATCTGAATGATGCCTGTAGCTGCAGGCATCATTCAGATATCCCCCCACAAAGCCCAGGACGTCATATGACGTCCACCCAGGATGGGAGATCCCCTCTGTGGACGTCATATCACAATGGGGTGGTAATGAAGTGGTTAAGGTAATCTGTGAAAACAAAGAAAGATAAAAGAAGCATCAGTCATGAATTTACAGTAAATATATTCTTTCTCAGTAGTTATTAAGACAGCGTGTTATTGACACATTGACATGTGTTATTTTCGTAAAAAATAAATAAAAATTCAGTTGCAGAAAAACAGAACACACAGAGAGTGTTTGAGCACTGTGGTGTTGGGTGACCTGATGGGTTAGATTTTGATGACTTTTATGCCCTGTACACATGATCGGTCAATCCGATGAAAATGGTCTGATGGATTTTTCCATCAGTTATCTGATGAAGCTGACTGATGGTCAGTCGTGCCTACACAACCATCAGTTAAAAAAAAAGATGGTGTCAGCATGCGTCGACTTGATTCTGAGCATGCGTGGATTTTTAACCAATGGACGTGCCTACAGACGATCGTTTTTTTTTCTATCGGTTAGGTATTCATCAGATAATTTTAAAACAAGTTTCATTTTTTTTAACCGATGGATAAATAACCAATGGGGCCCACACACGATCGGTTTGGTCTGATGCAAAACGGTCCATCAGACCGTTCTCATCAGACAAACCGATCGTGTGTACGCGGCATAAGAGTAAAGTGATATAAATATATTAAACAAGAACTTACATTTCATTCACATTTTATATCATAGTACAATCTGGTATCTGCCAACCTGATATTTAATCTAATGTATATGTTCAAGAGAATAGGGAATGTTCATATAGCAAAGTGAATAAGTTATAATGAGTTATAAGTGAAAAAAAAAATGTTTTGCATATGATTGGATGGTGGTTAAACATAGATTAACTATATTCATTAAGTGAAGTGTACATTCTCTACCCCTAGCATATCATTTTCATGGCACTGATGTATGTGTAAGCCAAGCTAAGTGCTCTAGTGAAAGCTAAGGATGAGCACATAACAAAAAATCAAGCTTACCTGCAATTCATTATTCGTGATTCTGTCTGCTGGGATTGAAGTAAATTCAGCTGATTTTGTTTAACTTTCCTTTTAATAGTTATTCACATTTTTGGAAAATTATGCCACACCCTCCTCTCACCTAAACATATTACCCTGGCACATCAGGCATATAGGTTGTTATCTCCATGACCAAAGGCTGTAAAATTGATGTATCTGTATCACAAACATTAACCACTTGACCACTGGGCACTTAAACCCCCTTCCTAACCAGACCAATTTTCAGCTTTCGGTGCTCTCACAATATGAATGACAATTACTCAGTCATACAACATTCTACCCATTTGAAATTTTTGTCCTTTTTTTCACACAAATAGAGCTTTCTTTTGGTGGTATTTGATCACTTCTGGGTTTTTTATTTTTTGCGCTATAAAAGAAAAACGACTGAAAATTCTGTAAAAAAAAAAAAAAAAAACTTGTTTCTGTCATATTAGCAGGTTATTTCTCACACACAGCATATGCATACCACAAATTACACCCCAAAACACATTCTGCTATTCCTCCCGAGTATGGCGATACCCCATGTGTGAGACTTTTACACAGCGTGGCCACATGCAGAGGCCCAACATGCAGGGAGCGCCATCAGGCGTTCTGGAACACCCAGGCCAATTCTGACATTTCTCTCCTACATGGAAAAATCATAATTTATTTGCTAGAAAATTACATAGAACCCCAAAACATTATATATGCTTTTTTAGCAAAGACCCTAAAGAATACAATGGCGGCCGTTACAACGTTTTATCTCGCACAGTATTTTCGCAGAAATTTATTGAACGCGTGTTTTAAAAAAAAAACTGTTTTGCGCTTAAAACAAAACAAAACAGTAAAGTTAGCCCGATTTTTTTTCAAAATGTGAAAGATGAAGTTACGCCGAGTAAATAGATACCCAACATGTCACACTTCAAAATTGCGCACACTCATGGAATGGCGCCAAACCTTCGCTACTTAAAAATCCCCATAGGCGGTATTGCAGAGTATCGCGCAGGGTATTGCAGAGTATTGGGGTATTGCAAAGTATCATGCAGGGTATTGGGGTATTGCCGAGTATTGGGGTATTGCCGAGTATTGGGGTATTGCCGAGTATCATGCAGAGTATTGGGGTATTGCCGAGTATTGGGGTATTGCCGAGTATTGGGGTATTGCCGAGTATTGGGGTATTGCAAAGTATCATGCAGAGTATTGGGGTATTGCCGAGTATTGGGGTATTGCTGAGTATTGGGGTATTGGGGTATTGTTGAGTACTGGGGTATTGTTGAGTACTGGGGTATTGTTGAGTATTGGGGTATTGTTGAGTACTGGGGTATTGTTGAGTATTGTTGAGTATTGGGGTATTGTTGGGTACTGGGGCATTGCCGGGTACTGGGGCATTGCCGGGTACTGGGGTATTGCCGGGTACTGGGGTATTGTGGGGTACTGGGGTATTGTGGGGTACTGGGGTATTGTGGGGTACTGGGGTATTGTTGGGTACTGGGGTATTGTGGGGTATTGTTGGGTACTGGGGTATTGTGGGGTACTGGGGTATTGTGGGGTACTGGGGTATTGTTGGTACTGGGGTATTGTGGGGTATTGTTGGGTACTGGGGTATTGTGGGGTACTGGGGTATTGTGGGGTATTGTTGGGTACTGGGGTATTGTTGGGTACTGGGGTATTGTGGGGTACTGGGGTATTGTGGGGTACTGGGGTATTGTGGGGTATTGTTGGGTACTGGGGTAGTGTGGGGTATTGGGGTATTGTGGGGTACTGGGGTATTGTGGGGTATTGTTGGGTACTGGGGTATTGTGGGGTATTGTTGGGTACTGGGGGATTGCTGGGTACTGGGGATTGCAGGGTACTAGGGGATTGCAGAGCTGGGATGTTTTGAGGGATGGCTGGATCTGTGACTGCATTTGGGGACGCGCAATCGCGGAAGTGCACGAGGACGTCCCAGGGACGTCGTGTCAAAGCAACTCCACCGCGCCGTAGCAGTAAAATGCTTATGGCGCGGTGGGGAAGTGGTTAAGATATGACCTGTTACATGTAAAACAAGGAAGAAAATATGAACCTTTCCCTATGCCTACACAACCAAACACCACTCCATTTACTAGAACTGGTCATCTGAAGGTAAAACCCCCTGCTTTGAAACCAACAGGTATAAGAGTGTTGATCTCCTTGATCCCCACAGCTATCTCTGGTTCCACCCAATACCCCATGTCACTGTAGACTACAGTGGTGAGGTCACAGGCAGGAATCAGTGAGAGCTGGCAAAGGCCCAGGAGACTGACATGCCCAGAAGTGATCAGAGCGGTTGGGAAGTATGGACACCAGTAAAAGTGATTATTTACTACCTTGTTTTATAGGTAACAGAGGTTATAATTATATTGATTTAGCAGCATGGTCACTTCAGTAAAGGCCCCGCATCTCAAACATTTACCCAATGCTGAGAGGTATGGGGCTTTCCTATATCATTTGGTGCCCTTGGTAATGTGGAAGTTGATAGCTGTTTACTTTTAATTAACCTACCACCCCTCCTCTTTTATGTTGGTACCCAAACTCCTATGAACTGATAAAGGGATCAATTGGACCCCCTATCTGTTCACCAGGACAGGGCACAGAAAAATGAAAAAAATAATAAACACCTGTATTAAAACTTCTCTAACATGCTATTTTCCTAAAAAAATAATAAAATAATCCTTAGAAGAATTTCTGTCTTCATCAATCAAAAGTTAAACATTGTTGAACCAAAATTGCTCATGTCTTTACACTGGAGTTGCCAGCTCACGTATGACATGTCTAACTGAGATTTAGCACAGTAACTCAACTGTGGAATTCTGTGAGATTCTGTCCAGTTTCTGAGCTGTGCTTGTTCATTTCTTTATTCAGTAAGAGCCCTTGTAGTTAAATTAAGAACAAAAACATTGTACTATTCTTGCAAAATCGACTTGCTGGTTATTCTCTCAATCAAAGCCAGATGCATTTAAGCTTCTCTGCTTACCCTTTTTTTAATTTTAAAACCTGCATCAGAAAATGGCATTTTTTTTGTCAGCATACTTAAAGTGTACCGTATGTTCAGCCAAACTTTTTTTATTTTTATTTCCTAATTTTGTATAGAACATTGAAAGGTAACATCTCACACGGACGGCGCACATGCCCTACAATCCCCTCATGCGGATTACACACACCCGCGAATCCAGAGGGACGACCCCAGGATTGGACTCATCCCTCCCAGTAGCTGATACCTCCGCCCCCTGGACTGTCCCCGTGCTAAGAGACCTCTTCCCATTCCTTGGACAACGCCAGTCAGCTCTACCGCTTCTGGAGACTCCTGTTCCCCCCCGCCCACAGATTGTTCCCTATAGGGGTGGGCGGTTGTAGGGTAGCCCCCCGTTGGTCCAAGCCTATATCAATTACATAATGCAGCTCTCGTGCCCATCTCCCTCTGGACCGCTACATTTAGGATACTCCCAATACCTCGCTGACAGAGGTCTCCCCTGACAGGGTCCAGGAGGATGGATGCTCCCCATCTGCTAGGTTCATATGCTCCATTTGGACTGCCTAACACCTCACGACCCCACCCACCAATGTACCTTGCCTGTTTTTGCACACTGTGTTGTGATGGTGCCATGTTTTTCTTTCCTTCATGCAATCTTTACTTTGTACCTTTAAAAATTGACTTTGTGCAAGGCGTAGAAGGAGCCCCTAGATTTTGTGACACTCCCCAGCTGCCCTTCCTGTTCATGCATCTACTTCTGTTATACTGAGTTAATTACTCTTTGTGGCACAGCGGCTGCGACCGCGACTCTACTGTTAAATCTACTGTGTTTGTTGCACTGTATTACTTGTAATGCTTACATTCTTGTCAATAAAATTATTGGAAAAAAAAAAAAGAACATTGAAAGGTTAGAAGCTTTTCAAAGTTTTTACCATTATCTGGGGTTCTCTGGAAAAAAAAATAACCTTCTGTCCTGCTGACAACATTTTATCAAATAGAAAATTTGTTAAATGTTTCAACAGCAACACAAGCCAAAATAGAAAAGTTTTTGACTTAACATTCACTTAAATGATGTCACAAAATGCATAATTTCATGTTAAATTTCAGTTGGTTGTTTTATAATTTGTGCTGCTAGTTTATCTGTAGATGCTGTTAGTGTAATACCCAAATAGGGAATACTATCTCTTGTCCTCGTGTAGGGCAATTAAGAGGAGAGATGCTTGCGAATAGCTGTGTGAACAGGTCTAATGCCACGTACACGCGATAATCTTTCGGCATGTAAAAAACGTTTAAAAAAAATGTAATTTAAAATGATCGTGTGTGGGCTTCACATCATTTTTCGGGTTCTGAAAAACGACAATTTATTTTGTCGAACATGCTGCATTTTTTACAATGTCGTTTTTCGGGGTTGTAAAAAATGATCGAGTGTGGGCTAAAACGCCGTTAAAAACCTGTGCATGCTCAGAAGCAAGTTATTAATGGGAGCGCTCGTTCTGGTAAAACTACCGTTCGTAATGGAGTAGGCACATTCATCACACTGCAACAGACAGAAAAGCGCAAATCATCTTTTACTAACGCAAAATCAGCTAAAGGGTGACGTCATCCGAATGGAAGTTCCCCTTTATAGTGCCGTCGTACGTGTTGTACGTCACCACGCTTTGCTAGAGCATTTTTTTTAAATGACTGTGTGTGGGCAACGTCGTTTTAATGATGAATTTGGAAAAAAAAAATTCTACATGCTGAAAAACTTTGTTTTTTACATGCCGAAAAATGATCGTGTGTACACGGCATTAAATTAATGATTTGCAAAGTTCACCTTGTAATAAGATATGGAACTAAAGTCTGTTAGATCTTGGTGTGCAAAAGGAAGGGAAACAAGTATTTTATTATATCAGGAGAAGAATCACATCATCTACAAAAAGTTTTTTCATATGTGATGAACGATTAGGTTGGAAATACCTTTATGTGAGGGTGGGTACAAATGTTTTCAGCTAGGGGTTCAATCATTAAATTGAATATTGAGGGTGATAAGGGTCATCTCTGTCAAGTTCTGTTGGATATTTGAAAGGGCTTAAACATCAGACCAGAAGTGTATATTGATGCTGAGGCAGAGAAATATAGCACTAAAATGGATGATAATATCATACCCCTAAATCTGAATTTGGAGGGGACTGACGAAATATAGCCCCAGGGCACACAATCAAATGCCTTCTCCACATCACTTAGTAGAAGCAGAGAAGGCTTTTGACCGGCCTATTCATGATGCATGAGTTTGATGATGCGCCTTGTGGCATTAAAAAGCTTGTCTGCATTTTATAAAGCCTGATTGGTCTGGATGAACAAGTGTAGGGAGAATATCAAGAAGACATGTAGCAAGGAGTTTTGCATATTACTTTTAGTTGTTCAGTAATGAGATTGGACATTGCTACAAACTTAAAGCATCATTGTTTATGCTTAAACAATTATCATAACAAGAAAGCATTTTCCAATACAATCAGTGATCCTGACCAGTTAAACATAGAAAAACAATATCAAAAATTTTTTAGACCTAGCAAACCAGCTCTACTCATTAGCATGACCCTTCGTCTAAGGCTATGAGCCCATATGTCTCAGCAACTAGGCACCAAGAAACATTAACAGGTAATAATAAGTATTAATTAAGAGTAGGGATGAGCCAAACACCCCCAGTTCGGTTCGCACCAGAACTTGTGAACAGGCAAAAAAATTGTTTGGACTCAGGAACCCCGTTAAAGTCTATGAGACACGAACATGAAAAATCAAAAGTGCTAATTTTAAAGGCTTATATGGATGGAATTGTCATAACAAGTGTTTGGGGATCTGGGTCCTGCCCCAGGGGACATGTTTCAATACAAAAAAGTTTTAAAAACTGCAGTTTTTTCGGGAGCAGTGATTTTAATAAAGTGAAACAATAAAAATTTAATATTTCTTTAAATTTCATGCCTGGGGGTGTCTATAGTATGCCTGTTAATTTGTGCATTTGCTAAAGAAACTGAGGGTAAAGGTTATGGACTGGCCAAGCGTGTTTCCAGACCTAAACCCTATTGAGCATTTATGGGGCATCCTCAAACAGAAGCTGGAGGAGTGCAAGGTCTCTAACATCCACCAGCTCAGTGATGTCATCATGGGGGAGTAGCAGAGGACTCCAGTGGCAACCTGTGAAACTCTGGTGAACTTCATGTCCAAGAGGGTTAAGGCAGTGCTGGAAAATAATGGTGGCCACACAAAAAAATTACACTTTGCTCCCAATTTGGACATTTTTACTTAGGGGTGTACTCACTTTTGTTGCCAGCGGTTTAGACATTAATGGCTGTGTGTTGAGTTATTTTGAGGGGACAGCAAATTTACACTGTTATACAAGCTGTACGCTCACTACTTTACATTGTACCAAAGTGAAATTTCTTCAGTGTTGTCACATGAAAAGATATAATAAAATATTTACAAAAACGAGAGGTGTGTACTCACTTTTGTGAGATACTGTAAGTATATTTCTTTGTGTTCGCACATCAACCTTTACAGATTCTTTCTGTGTGTCAATAAAGCCATTGTCTTGTCCTGGGAAGGTAAGGTTTTGTTTTCGGTTACTAGAGTGCAGATTTCTGATGAGAGTCAAAGTTAGCACTTCCTAGCTCTGGAGCTATATTGTAGCAAGATGCCTTTTATGAGTGCCTTATGGGTGTTACATGAGGTAAAAGCTTGGGTGTCAGGAAGGTTGTTGTAGGCAAAATATTCCTGGATATGCCTGGCTTTATGGTCTCTATATTCAGGGTTTTGTAGTAATGAGTTGTCGCAATGCCAAATAATGGTTGGTGGGCAAGAATTCTCCTTCTCTATTGTCACAGAAATGGCACTATGTTCTGACCGAGTTATATCGTGTATAAAGAAAGAGGATACCTGCTGCAACAATTACTTGTCCACCAGGACCACATCAATGTGAGAATGAGTCAAAAATAGAAGAACAATAACTGTGAAGAAGTATTGAGGGTCGGACTATCGAGGCCAAGGAAGTAGTATAAAAATATAATTTTAATATAGTTATAAAAATAAAACAAACAGGACATGTATATAAAAAAAGAAATGATACATATATACAGGTGAACCACTCTATACACAAAAACCCAAAGTCGCCGACGCGCGTTTCGCCGTGAGGCTTCTTCAGGGCAGATGTTTGAGGATTTTTGTAGAGAGATGTGTAACAATAGTTGTATGGCCGATGACTCTACAATCAATGCAAGGCAGGGCACACACCGCGATCGAATATTCAATAGTATATAATATACTGGGTTCAAGAAGGTCTTCAGAGCTTCATCTAGATCTGTTAATTGACAATAAAGTCAAAAATAGGGGACACGGACACAGATGTACACCCTGGGACACGGACGCCTGTACAAGTCAACCCCCTGATCGGCGGGCTCATATATAGAAGCCTAAAAATCTCTACTGACTGGTGGTCTGATACCACTCGTGTATTTGAAGCCCAATACAACAATTTTTGGCTTCGTGTCCCAGTTGGCCCTATGGTCTCCTATCAAGGAATGAAGGCTGCTAACAGCATCACATTACAATTTTCCTTTTGAATGTTGGAAACACCCCTATTTTTGACTTTATTGTCAATTAACAGATCTAGATGAAGCTCTGAAGACCTTCTTGAACCCAGTATATTATATACTATTGAATATTCGATCGCGGTGTGTGCCCTGCCTTGCATTGATTGTAGAGTCATCGGCCATACAACTATTGTTACACATCTCTCTACAAAAATCCTCAAACATCTGCCCTGAAGAAGCCTCACGGCGAAACGCGCGTCGGCGACTTTGGGTTTTTGTGTATAGAGTGGTTCACCTGTATATATGTATCATTTCTTTTTTTATATACATGTCCTGTTTGTTTTATTTTTATAACTATATTAAAATTATATTTTTATACTACTTCCTTGGCCTCGATAGTCCGACCCTCAATACTTCTTCACAGTTATTGTTCTTCTATTTTTGACTCCTTATACGGATGTGGCCCATGTGAGTGCAATCCCCTTGTTTTTTCTTATCCCGTCTATTTCCCCAACCCATTCCTCCCTTCCCCCTATCATTCTTATTTTCACATTGAATGTGAGAATGAGAATTGTGTCTGGGGGAGTAGTAGGTGAAATCTTTTTTTTTTGCATTGTTAAGATCAACTGTTTAGTTTGTTAGGTTTGTTCTTTGAAATAAAGGACATCCGCGATCCAGTAGCATTCGTTGCAAGTACAAGTTTACTCAAGAATAATACATACGGATACAGCGTACATTGGTTCACATCTCAATGGGGTATGGCCACTATACAAATATAACTGAAAGTGGATGTAAACCCCCCAAAATTTTTTTTTTTTTTTGATGTCACAATGTAGAGTATAAGATTTCCTATCGTCTGTGCCCAGTCTTGCCACACAGAGTTAATCCAGATCTGAGAAATCCTCTTTTATGTTCAGTGAAAATGAACAGCCTTCCAGATAAAAGCCTGCCTAAATAAAAAGTATGTTTTCTCTCTTCTTGAGTGAGAGGTTATTTACATATCTAGCTAGGACATGTTTATCATATGTTCATATGGCCTCGTACACACGATCGGACATATCCGATGAAAACGGTCCGCGGACCATTTCCATCGGATATGTCCGATCTGGAGTTTGATCCGATGGCGTGTACACACCATCGGATCAAATTCCCCGCCGGCGGACGGCGCGGTGACGTGTCGGTGACGCGGCGGTGACGTTGACGCCACCACGTCACCACTACGTCACGCACCAGGAAGTAAACACTTCCGCGCGCATGCGTCGGATCCATTCACAGGATACGACGCATGTGTGGGAGGATATGTCCGCTGGTTTCCCGTACTAACCAGCGGACATATCCGACGGACAGGTTTGTAGCGGACAAATTTCAAAGCATCGGACCGTTTTCAGCGGACATATCCCCTCGTGTGTACGTGGCCTAAGTTTTGTTTATCATAACATGAGGTGATATAACATCATAACACATCCTAGTAATATACAATGAACTTTGGTTCACCTCTTGTTATGATAAACATGTCCAAGCTAGATATGTAAATAACCTGTTACTGAAAGCAATAACAGAGAAACAGACTTTATAATTTGGCAAGTTTTTATCTGGAATTCTGTTAATTTGCACTAAACTTTAAAAGAGGATTACTCAGCGCTGGATTAACTCTGTGTGGGAAGACGGGGCACAGATGATAGGAAATATTATACTCTACATTGTGACATAAAAAAAATTGGGGGGTTTACATCCACTTTAAGCTGTTATAAAGAAATCACAGAATGGTTGCCTATACATGGCATGGTGCCAAATCACAAGTCATCCTTAACTTAATTACTTCAATATGACATATGGTCATCTTGACATCTGGGTTATGAATAAATGTTTTTGGTCAAACTTGTGATTACAAGAACAGGGTCATCTAGCCAGGGACTTTTTCTTGATAATAGCTTTTTCCCAGAAATGGTGCATTGTACAGCCAACTAGTATACACATCACTTGGCAGTACATACCAATTCCCTCAACACAACAGGCTTGCCTAATACCTAGGAATAAGGAAAATGGAAAATTGTATCAAATACTTACCGTAATTTTCCTTTCCTGATGCCAAGACATGGCAGCATACCTATGATATAGCCCCGCCCCTATATCCGCCCACAGGACACGTGATAACTCTCTATAAAACTCTGACTGAGAGCTACCTCCCCCATTCTCCGTATAAAGTACAAAAGATCAGAGGGAGGGTTCGTATGCTGCCATGTCTTGGCATCAGGAAAGGAAAATTACGGTAAGTATTTGATACAATTTTCCATTTTCCTGACGCCAGACATGGCAGCATACCTATGATACATGAAGAGCTTTCTAGAGGGAGGGTTTAATGCTGTAACTTAAAAAAGACAAAGAAGCTTGGATAAACTTCCTCCCAAACTCTATCGTAGTAAGAGCTGCTAGATCCACCCTGTGGTGTATTAAGAACATATAATGAGATGACCAGCTAGCCTCTTTGCAGACTGTCTACAGAGACAACCCTGCCTGTGCTATCCAAGAAGATGACATCACCCTGGTTGAGCGATGAGCTCTAACCATCTCTGGAGGATCCTTACCGCCTCCACATGCCCAGTGAGTATTTTCACGATTCAGGCCGAGATGGTTCAGGCCGAAGCCACTTACTCTTTAAATCTTAAACATTCTGAATGTAGAATGTAGCCTGAGATGGACATTCCAAAGTCCTCAAAGCCTAACTTGAGCAGATCGGCATCTGATTGCACTGGGAAGGCTGGAAGCACCCATTCACTGAAAAAACATGGATGTCACGCTTTGGAACAAAAAGACTTCAGCCCAACCCTGTCTCGGAAGAACATGGAATGAGGCTCTGTCGCCCCAAATTTTGGAGTCGACGCACTCTCCCCCGAAATCAAGGCTAATAAAAAGCCGATATTAAAGGAGATCTCCCATAAAGAGCAGTCTTCTGTCAAGAGTACAATGAGGGTTTGCTAGAAAATTAAGGACCACTGCCAGGTTCCACTAAAGGAAACCTATTTCTCTTGGGAAGGCATAGTCCAAGTACCTCTCATGAAGTGATCCATCAGCAGGTTTGCTGCCCATTTTTTTTTTCTTTTTTGGGAAAAAAGCCAAGGTGGCAGAAATTTTCACCTTAAGCAAACTGAGCTCCAAATCCAATTCAGATTGTAGAAAAGACAGGATTTGAGATAAATTTGGGTCACAAGAGTCAAACTGATGCCCAGCTGCAAAGCTTGTGGGCCTAATCCATACTCTGGAGTAGATAGCATCGATTGATCCCTTCAAAGAACTCTGCAGAGTTCTAATCCCCTCTGGAAAACATCTGGAAAACTCTTGTAACCTCTGCCTTACAATTTCCAGGCTGCTAAATTTAGACGTGATGGTTGCCGATGTAGTGCATCTCCCTCAGATAAGAGGAGATGAGGAGTCACAGGCAGAATTATCGGTGTGCACACGCTGATACCCATTGCCAGAGAGACCCATGGTCTGTGAGGCCAGTAAGGAAAACCTGTAAAGACTGTCAAAGCTCAACAATTTCTTTAATCCTTAAATTCCTGGAGGGAAGGTAAAGGTCAGTTGCCCAATCCAAGGCTTGGTAAAGGCATCTGTCCCCTCCACTAATGGATGAGGGTAGTGTGAGAGGAACCGGTTCCCCTTGTAGCAGGCCGATGAGGCAAAACAGATCCAGTTGTGCGAACCTCCACTCGTGGATGATCCCTTGGAACACTTTAGGGTGAAGGGACCATTCGTTGGGATCCTTGAATTGCCCGGATAGACAATCCGCTTCCAAATTCTGATAGGCTGGAAGATATATGGCAGATATATGGCCCTCAAATCTGGGAGATATTGCTGGGCCAAAGCCAGGATTGGTTTCACCTCTCCCAGGAGGGACTGGCTGTGCATGTCACCTTGTCGCTGTATATGGGACTGCTGCCATGTGGTCCAGACAGAGTAGGACTGGCAGACCCTATGTGTGTGGCAGTAAAGTGTTCAATGTCAATGCTGGTAGGAGTTCCAGAATATGGGAACTAGGCCCTGAGTGGGAAATTCCCACCTGCCCTGAATCCTGAGATGCTCGCAGGTGGTGTCCCACCCTACTGTGCTGGTATCTGTAGCAATAATGATCCATGGCTGCAGCCCTAATAGACTAAGCCATTTAGCAGTTTTTCTTTTTTTAATCACCAGAACTCTGGTGCCTCTGGCTAGACAAAACGCTTCCATTGCGTCAGGAAGCCTTGTTGGAAAACTGAGTTTCCAGTGAGCCCGGAGGATCATCGGAATACAAAAGCCATTGTCCCGAGAGGACTCATGCACTGGGATGCTGACATCACTGGTGCAGCCAACGCCTGTTGGAACATCTCCCTGACTTTGGGGAGTTTGAGGTGGCAAAGAAACTGAGGCTGCCTGAGTACTAAACCAGGCCCCTAGGTAGAGCATATTCCGCATAGGCGCCAACTAGTTTTGGCAATGCTTGCCCCCCGACTCAAAACGGTTGGTATGACTGAAGGATCAGGACATGCTGATAGGTATACTGCAGGTCCACTGAAATCCTCCAGTAACCTTGTTGAATGACCTGGATTTATGGTATGGAGAGACTCCATCTTGAGTCTATCCGTATAAATTGATTCAGCCTCTTGAGGTAGTTCTGGAGGCTGCCGATTAAATAACCAATAACGGCCTTGCCATTGGTAATGATTAAGCACAAAATGAATGTGTGAAAAGCGTCTATGTGACCTTGTGTTGGTGTCTTTGGGGTCATCACTTTAGACAATAAAAGGAATATTGAAATTCCTGGATGCGCAGCCATTTCTTCTCTTACATGGCCTTGCACCACTGAGGGCTGAAACCGCCATTCTTCGGTAGTGGTCTTACCGGAACTGGGTCACTTTGAGGCACTTGGCTCCAACTGCCTCCTGGGCAGGCCTGGCGTTAAAAGGGCTTCTGAGTATCTTGGGGAGCCGCATGGGTCTTGGCCTCCTGCGATCTTATGAAGGTTGAATGTGTACCCTTTTAACGCCTTCTGACGCCCTTGGATGGGCGAAAGCCTCCAAAATCGCAGTACCTGTTTGGTGCTCCTTTGAATGGTTGCCCCCTCTGGCTCTTCGATCCTGGGGCAAAAGATCTGATCTTCCTCCTATAACCCTGGAGAAGATAGTTTCCAGTATTTTGACAAAACAGCGCCTTCCCATCAAAAGGCAGCTTACAGCAATTCAGCTTTGAGGATGAGCCAGCCGCCCAGGATTTTGCCCCAGTGCACCTTTGGCTGCGACTGAGCCAAGGATGGCTCTGGATGACCATCGAATGATGTCTATAGCTGCCTCACCTGTAGAGTCCGCTGAAAGTTATCTCGTCAAGAGCCTTGATGACTCTTCTCTTTGGCAGCTGGGTTTAATCGCATACTCCAAGTTCTGTGCCCACATACTCACATAGCGCTTGCTATTGATGTTAAAGCAATGCGTCTCACAAGGATCTTGTGAAAGGAGGAAGGGCCTTCCATCGGAAGTGTCACATTCTTGGTCAGTCTGGCGACTGCCGCATCCACCGTTGGAGGGTAGATAAAGGAGTCGCATCCTTCCCCATTAGTGGAAACAACTTCTGCAACCTATTGGTTGAGGAGGATTTTCTCTCTCCCTTTTCTCATTCCTCCAGAAAACAGGCTTCCTATTTCTGTCATAAGAGAAAAAAAAAGGTAGCTTACCTGCTTCTTTAGATTCCTCCTATGGAACCCAAAGGCTTGCTCACACTTGCAGCATGATCTGCCATTGCCCTAAAAGGCAATCTGTGCTTAGGTCACCTTTCAGAGGTATTTGAATTTGTCACTTAGAGTAGACCAATGTATATGCAATGCGATTTTCAAAGAGCGATTTGTACACAATGTTGCAAATCGCATGGGTGCGGCCCATTCACTTGGTTGCCCTATGTGCGCAAATAGAAGCCCCTGCTCCTATTTGAGGGCGACCAACTTTGCACAATGTTTTGAAAGGTGTGTTCTCCAATGTGACTTATCACAGCAGAATCGCATGGCATTTGGGGTGCCCTGAAAGAATAACGGTACCTAATGCATATTGTACAGTGATTGTCACACAATTTTAAATCAGATTGTACTGTGTGTAATAACAGGCTTTCTCCTTCTTTGGAGGAGGTACCGGATCCACCCATTACAGTGCAGCTTTACTGCAATAACAAATGAGGATATTAGCATAAAACAAAGCCTCAACCTTCAGGATCCTCTGATGAGGAGGAGGCAATATCATCTCCCTCTGCCTGAAAGGTTGGCTATAATACTGGGTTTGGGGAACTAGCCTGCTTAATCTGCTGGGCTGGAGTCACCCCTGAAGTGCCTGGTACCCCTCCAGTTAGAGAGGGTTGAATGGCTTGGTTTAGACCTGGTGTAGTGCCCATACTGTCCATCCACTTCTGTCCCTGGCTGCCTGAGATGACTGGAGAATTCAGCCAGGGGGTTGGGGACTATTTTGCTGAGCAAGGTGACACCTGCTGACTCCCAAACTCCTCTCTGGCAAGCTGCCTGAAGCAGTCGCTGCAAAGTAGCTTTCCAGGCATAGGGTCATCTCCACATGACCAACACTCGCCTTTTGGGCGCTGAGCCCTCAGAGGAGAAGCTGTGTGCGTTCTCTTAAGCGTACATTTGCTCCCTTTGTACTGGGGCCTGCCAGGACTGGAGGAGACATCTTCCGCCCTGAAAATCCTGATGATCCAGAGAGGGTCTCTGAACCTCCTTGAGCGGGTGTGAGCGGCCGGGGTTGCAACAGATAAGAAGGCACGCTCGTCAGGGCTCAATGCACTCTTTTCTCCCGCATCTTCTTACTTACCAAAAGTTGGCCCTCTACCTGATAGTGGGGGTGGTCTTTGTTATGTGGCAGTAGGCTCATGCTGATGGGAGTTACTGAAAGGTGCATGGGGGACTGCATGACCACAGAAATAAGGGAAGTGAAAGAGAAAAATATATACATATATCTCAGCATTTTTTTTTTTTTTTTTACAAATAGTAAAAATAATCTGGCAGAACCCCCATCCTCCTAGTAAAACATTGCTCCTTACTCCTCTCTCCCCCCATATATCCCCATTACTAGGATAGATAAGACTTACCTCAGAAGGAGATGCTTAAAAAGCAAAGGCATTCATTAGCTGTTTAACTGCTCCCTGCAATTGAATCACCTGAGACTCAGTCCTCTCTTACCTCTACTCTGATACAATTAGGAAGGCCAACACCCATCCACACAAAAGGACACCTTTAAGCTGGCTACACACCATACAATCTTCTGCAGATTTTACCCTTCAGATTTATCAAAACCACACAACATGAGGCCAAACCCTAAAGCCTCAACCTGTATGCAATCAGGCAGGCACCACATGGTCCTGGCAATTCTAAAGGAAATCAGACAACAAAAGTTGCAGTGTGTATGGGGCCTTTAAAGACATGAGAACAAGAAGGAAAACTGACAGACCTGGAAAAGGGCTTCCATAGGAAAGAAGTCATCATGCAGTCCCAGCTTGCTAAAATCAGACTCCATCGCCGGCAATGCCAAAGGAGGACTGTCGTCTCTGATTAGAGAACACCTCAACCCCAGAAGACCACCAGAAGGGGTTCCCCACCTTGTTGGTGCATTTAGCGTGCCTAAGATGTGGGACCTCGAACTGGGAGAGGCTGAACCCAGCCGGAACTTCGACAATAGTCGGCAGGTAAGGGATTATCCTGAATGAAACTGTCTGTAGGCTGATATTAAGGACAAAAAAGGAGAATGGGGGAGGTAGCTCTCAGTCAGAGTTTTATAGAGAGTTATCACGTGTCCTGTGGGCGGATATAGGGGCGGGGCTATATCATAGGTATGCTGCCATGTCTGGCGTCAGGAAAATTATTTTTAAACATATTGATTTGGAGGCAAACAGTTCATTATAAGAGAGAACTATACGGGAGTTCTCTAAAAGATTCATAATTCCATATTCCAGGTATTCACAGTTACCACTGCCTTTGTCGTACCTTTGAGGCCGCGTACACACGATCAAATTTGTCCGCTGAAACTGGTCCAACGGACCGTTTCAGCAGACAAATCCGATCATGTGTATGGGCTAGCGGACATGTCTTTAAAATTTGTCCGCCGGAGACATGTCCGTCGGATATGTCCGCTGGTTAGTACACTAACCAGCGGACATATCTGCCCGCACAAGCGTCGAATGGATGCGACGCATGCGTGGAAGTTTTTTACTTCCTGGTGTGGTGACGTGGCGGTGTCAACGTCACCGCCACGTCACCGAGCTGTCTGCCGGCTGGGTTTTTGATCCGATGGTGTGTACACGCCGCCGGATGAAAATCCGGATGAGACATTTTCCGCAGACATGTCCCTCCGTGTCCCATGTCCCTCCGTGTGTACGCGGCCTAAGATTTCCGGAGCAATTTTGGCAAGAATCTCAGCTGGTGTGAGTTCGGGGAACACACAGTGACTAAAGTATACAAACAATTATTAATAGTGTATAGCAAGTTGATATACCTACTGTGAGGGGTTAGCTCGGTAGCGGGTGTGTGTGTGACCCCCTGGATGGGTTAAGTACACGCTGAACTGTAAAAAAGGCCGTTGAGGATGGTTGGAAACAAATGATATGGTTTATTTTTCCATATTGCTGGATACAAGTGCAAGCATCAAAACAGCATAAACAAAACAAAACATAAAATAAACCCTTGCCACTTGGGGCGTCTACCTTCCCAACACCGGAACCTACATATGGAGTCTGGCAGAGCCTACTGCTGGGCAGACACTGCTGGTCATACAGCAGAAAAAAGTCTCTTTGATATTTATCACACAGAAATTTCAACCAGCACCTCAACTCTTCAGTAGTCTTTGTGACTGCTCCTTAACTCACAAAGTCTCCGAATGTAGCAATCAGTCGTCATCCTTAGGCTGTCTTTATAGAGGCTTTAATTGCTTCATTCTGAACAGCTGAAGCCTTCCAACGCCCCAAACCTCTCTGGCCATCTCTGCAGCCGACGGAAGTTAAGGACCTGAGGGTTGACAGCTTGAGGAGGCCTTTTGGTTGATTTTAAAATGTTGTTGTACATTGGCTGTGAATTTTTAACAGAATATTAATAAAACTCATAAATTATTGTTATTCCAAAAATGATTGTTTTTGTCAGAAGACTGAAAACATAGTGCCAGAAGTTTGATTTTACGACATATGGTAATTTGATTTTGTTTAGTTATTTAAATCTATACACTACAGATGGTATGAAACTGATCAAGTTATGACAAACAAGAATTTCAAGTATTTTTTTAGAGAAGTCAAGTTGATGTTTTAATCATACAAATGTTACTGCTGCTAAAATAAACACGTCTCTTCAGACAACAGTGACAATGATTGAAAAATTACATGCTTTATGTGACAATTTCTTTAATTAGTGCAAGGGAAAATAATCCAATTACAATATTATTGCCTTCTGACAAATCTGTGTCAGCGATGATATATTTTTGATGGAAAATAACAAAAAAAATGGGGAGAATACAATGAAATGTTGACATGATAATATTTAGCATCTAATCAGTTAGCCCAAACCAAGAAGCAACTGGTATTGGGCAGGCACTCATCCATTCGTTATACAGTACTCATGGTGGTGCCTCAAAGGTTAATTTTTTTCAAAGGTACAGATTCAATAGAAATTTACTATTTATGTTAATAGATGAAAACATGGGGAATCCTGTGGGAAATGTATTTCATATTGAGTAAATGATGTGATTATAAGTGATAGCTTAGAAATCTGCTATTATGCAGTGGGAAGTAAGCTTATTAATTAAGAATGACAATGCAGGAATCCCAAATTATACCATAGGATGTACGACTAATATAGAGTAGATGATTTGCTCATCTCCATAGAGCTGTAGTTAAAAATATATGTATACTAGGAATGTAGTGTTCCTTTTCCTGATGCCTATATTTTGTATCTGATGTTATCAGCTAAAATGTTATGTGGCACCATGGTTGTGTATTCTCTATTAGTACGGCTTGAACCTTGGAAAAGGGAACATACCTTGAAAGCCCCAAAAAATTGTATGTTAGTGCAAATAAAAAAGTATCATGGAAAGTACTCAACTGTGATTCTAAAAGATCAGGATTTGTTTAACTTGTGGTTTTGATTGTGCATTCTTAGCCTATTGGACCCACAAGAGTGCCTTCTCTCTTGTAAGCGTTGTATAGTTGTAGATTTTAGCATTTAGCTTCTATCTACTGTAAATTTGTTATAGCCTTTCTAGAGAAGTGATAATTTACACACATGTTATGTGATTCCAATCTTGATATGTGAGTAAACAATATGGCAACTAAATCCAGTGACCATGCTACTCAAGTTTACTTAAATTTCCGTGTTACTGTATCTATGCATATTTAAACTATACTCCAAAAGAAACTGCACTTAAACAAACTGAATATGTCACCTTTCAACATAGCAGATTTTCAGACGTATCAGTGCAGATAATCAAATAAACACAGAAAAAGAATAACAACTCTAAAATATACCTAGATCCTTGTTAAATAATATACATTTATGTAAACAAACCCTCTATACAAATATAACTAATATTAACTATAAAGTAAATGCATTTTAGTTCATAAAATCTCCAAAGATCAATAAATCCACATTTCTTTCTGCAACAAAATATATGTCAACAAAATCCACTATACTCTAGCCTATAGGGAAGGACCTCACCTGGTTTAGGCTCCTACCAATGCTTTTCATCATTTGACATCATAAGGAGCAGTATACCACTCCTGAACGAAATTGGTATATCATTCCTGACAATGTCTAGTGATGAAACACTGTAGATGGACTTTAGACCTGTTTAGGCACCACCCAACACATTTCATCATTAGACATCTTCAGGAGCAGTGTATCAAGTGGAGAATTCTGCCCTTATTTGGGTAATTTGTTATGTAAGTGCATTATTTTATATACTTTTATTGCTTTTAATAAACATGTTGTGTTAAGAACCCTTTGCATCTATCTTCTTCTTGTAATGGTTGCTAGGTATTGTTAAGTGGACACTGTGACTCCTCTGGGGATTCAATGCATACCAACTGATTACAACATAACATGTGCTGTTTGACCATCTTTCTGAATTAAAAGGTCAAATTTAGAAGGTAGGTGAAATGAGGGAGTGTGAGCAAAGATCAAGTGAACTGCACAGAGAAGGGTGTATTCCATATTCTATTGTGGAGTGGATTCAATCCTTTGCTACAATTGTATTGATTGTGCATTCATTTATTTTCTTTGTGGAGTGGATAGATTCACACTTAGGAGTGTGGCAGACTTTATTGGTACATGTTTTTTGTTGCACATTATTTTTGAGAACCTGAACTTTGAATTTGGACTATGAATTTTGTGATATACAGTGTTTTACCAAAGGAATATCATTATATTTTATATTTTGGTCCAGATTCATCAAGCATTTACGTTGGCGTATCTCCATATACGCCGCCGTAATTTTAAATGTGCGCCGTCGTATCTTTACGCCGATTCTCAAAGTGAGATGCGCCGAAAAATAGCCTCCCTCTGCCCGACGTAACTTGCCTACGCCGGCGTATCGTGGGCACATAGTTACGCTGGATGCATTTGGCGTTCCCATTAGAAATATGCAAATGAGGGAGATACGCCGATTCACAAACGTAGATACGCCCGGCCACTTTGCGTAAGGCTTATGTCCGGCGCAAAGTTACTCCTGCTATATGAGGCGCAGCTAATGCATAAGTATGGGCCAGGGAACGACGCCATCAAATTTTGCGTCGTTTACGCCATTTGCGTAGTACGGGAATAGGGCTGGGCGTAGGTTACGTTCACACGTCGTAGGCATTGCGCGCCGATGTCACTTAGGGAGTTTTTTCGACGTGATTCTGAGCATGCACACGCATGCCCAGTTAGAGCGGCCATTCATTAGCATGGGGTCATTCTTAATTTAAATACATGACGCCCACCTCCTTCCTACTTCGAATTAGGCGGGCTTACGCCGGCCCATTTACGCTACGCCGCCGTAACTTAGGGAGCAAGTGCTTTGTGAATACAGCACTTGCCTCTCTAAGTTGCGGCGGCGTAGTGTATATTCGATACGCTATGCCGTCTAACGATACACTGCCCTACCTGAATCTGGCCCATAATGCTCATGGGAAAAAAAACTGAATTAGATGGTATCAATTCATAAAGACCCAATGTTGCTTGATAGAATAATAAAACAATATACATATACATTATTTAAAAGTTTCATTAAGTTCTGCTGTTTTTTTTTTTGTTTTTTTTTAAATACCTATTTTAATAATATTTCAAATATTTTACATATCTTAAATTTAGTTGGTTTTAATTAATATAGTAATTGATATGCCAATGACTTATTAGTAGCATATGTGCAAGGGTTTGTCTCTATTTAGATTGTAGGATGTTACTACCCAGTTAATATTCATGCATTTTCATTTACATGTATATGCACACTTGTTTTTTATTTAAACTGCGGTTTGGAGACTGACATTACTCATCTGTATCTACGGACTGTTATACAATATCTGGGGATATGTTTGCCACTTGAGTATGTTTTTGTATTTCGAATCTGCGGTTACGATTGCATACTGCAAATGGTTGCGATCGCGCTTTTTGTTTACTGTGTCACGATTGTTTATTGTATGGCTGCCACAACCGGAACAGAGGCTGTTGTGGTATCATATTGCCCCTCCCATATGGTGATTGACAGGCCTATATCAATAGCCCTTAGCGTGCGCCAGGTACGCTTCCTGATGACGATCATATCGAAACGTACGTCGAGGCGGTACCTGGGCACGCATTGATTATTCACATCCGGTTATCTGGTTTCCTCGCGCACTGCAGTGGAACGCACGCCGGTTTTCGCTTCTCTCTCCATACCATACAAGCTTACAGCCTCAGTGCCGGGACACGGGCACTTATTCAAGTAAGAGGCCACTTGGCACTGTGTATTTGCAATTTTACATCTTAATAAATAGTTTTACACTATGGGAGCTGTTCTTCCTTTTTCTTTATGATATCTGCAAGTACCCGTCAAACTACATTGGAATCCCCATGGGAAAGGTGTTGTTACCCAAGCTCTATTGACCTTAATTCAGGTCAACGTCATCTGGTAAGGAGCCATCCATCCCCACTTGAGGTGTCCCATTGGTGAAGGTGGAACCTACCACAAGGATATTCGAGCACTGAGCACTTTAATATTATTTATGGTCACTATACAGTTCACTGTATATTGTATATTGTTCAACATTATCTTATTTATATGTAATTGCACACTATTTCACTGCAGGTGTTGTCATTTCCATTGACTTTATATGTAATTGCCCATTTTTTAAAATAATAGTTTGCAATAGGATTTATGTTTATATTGGGATAGGTTGTATCTATTCACCTATTTATTCAATTTCCTTTAGCGCCCCTATTCCACGCACACAATTGTTATAATTCAATCCATTGATTTATCCAGGGAGCAGCTTTTTTATTTTAATTTTCTCACCCCTCCCCCACATTGGCGCGAGATTTTCCACACAAATACCTTTATCACTAAGCTACTCTTGTAGTTTATTTCTACGCAGCCATGGACATTTTCAATTTTATGGAAAGTCGTCAAACCAATATAGAGCATATATTCCAACAACAACCTAGCCCTAATTTGGACCTTGAGAGGAGCTTCAGGCAGCTCCAACTCAATATGGAAAAGCAGGTCCGGGCTTGGTGGGATATAGCATCCTTTGAAATGTATATCCTGAAAAACCAAACACCTAGGAGACTCAGATGGGACGTTTATCCTAATGATGGTCTAGAAGATCTCACATTAGCAGATGAATGGTTCCAATTTTTTAATGCATGCGAACAGAAACTCATGCAATTAATGATCAGAAGACGCAAGGCAAAAAATGCCATCACACAAGCTCATATTATTGATCTTAAAACATCTATGGCACCCTTTATGGAAACCAAAGAGTATTTGGAAAGGGCTCAGACCTTGAAAATTCATTTAACTAAATATGACACCAACATTAAAAATAATATCATGATTCCAAGGCCTACAAGTGGCAGATCAAAACTGACACTAGTAGTTCCAAAGAATCTACTATGGAGAGAGATTCAGAAGTACAAAATTTGGTTACTTTAGCAACCAATAAAAATAAAGCTAAATCTTCTACCCCCAAAAAATCCAAAAAACCAACTATACCCCAAGGATCCTCACAACAGGGAGGTAGGGGACCACCACCCCCACCGTACGGTGGCTATCCTACGGGGCCCCCAAATAATTATTACCCTACTCCCTATATGGCACCTACTCACAATAGATATGCCCCACTGGACAATCGTCCAATGGATTACAATTATACTAATTATTACCAAGGTCCCCCACACTATACCTCCAGACCCCCTAGAGGGAAACCTAGGGGCAACCATAGAGGCAAACAACATGGACCTAACCCTGGACAGTCATCGGGGGAATGGAGGGGCTGGAACGAGCCCTACAAAATTCCCACCAATGCCCCACAACCCCAGCAAGAACATTTAGGCCTAGAGGTAAAAGAGGGGGAACCAGAAAGAAAAAGACCCAGGGACCATTAGGAGAGGGCATTTTTAATCTGGCAGGTGTTGACTTATCTCGGGCGGAGCTAACAGTATTGTCACATGGATTAAAATTTGCTCCAAGTAAAAATCTAAACAAATTTGAGACCTTCATTGATGTGGAAAAATTTGTGAGGAAACTCAATATCAAAAAATATTTTTCCCAGCAACCCACATATGAACCCCAAACCAACACCACTATGTTCAAACATAGTGGGTTAAAGAACAGTTCAGTTTTTAATCCAAAAAAGGGGTTGCGATCGCGCTTTTTGTTTTCTGTGTCACGATTGTTTATTGTATGGCTGCCACAACCGGAACAGAGGCTGTTGTAGTATCATATTGCCCCTCCCATATGGTGATTGACAGGCCTATATCAATAGCCCTTAGCGTGCGCCAGGTACGCTTCCTGATGACGATCATATCGAAACATACGTCGAGGCGGTACCTGGGCACGCATTGATTATTCACATCCGGTTATCTGGTTTCCTCGCGCACTGCAGTGGAACGCACGCCGGTTTTCGCTTCTCTCTCCATACCATACAAGCTTACAGCCTCAGTGCCGGGACACGGGCACTTATTCAAGTAAGAGGCCACTTGGCACTGTGTATTTGCAATTTTACATCTTAATAAATAGTTTTACACTATGGGAGCTGTTCTTCCTTTTTCTTTATGATATCTGCAAGTACCCGTCAAACTACATTGGAATCCCCATGGGAAAGGTGTTGTTACCCAAGATCTATTGACCTTAATTCAGGTCAACATCATCTGGTAAGGAGCCATCCATCCCCACTTGAGGTGTCCCATTGGTGAAGGTGGAACCTACCACAAGGATATTCGAGCACTGAGCACTTTAATATTATTTATGGTCACTATACAGTTCACTGTATATTGTATATTGTTCAACATTATCTTATTTATATGTAATTGCACACTATTTCACTGCAGGTGTTGTCATTTCCATTGACTTTATATGTAATTGCCCATTTTTTAAAATAATAGTTTGCAATAGGATTTATGTTTATATTGGGATAGGTTGTATCTATTCACCTATTTATTCAATTTCCTTTAGCGCCCCTATCCTACGCACACAAGTTCTGCTGTTTGATAAAGAATTCTTATTTTCTGGTGTAGATATGTGTGCTTGGTTTAGCCCAGGAGTCTCCAAACTATGGCCCTCCAGGTGTTCAGGAACTACAATTCCCATCATGCCTAGCCATGTCTACTAATGTCAGAGTTTTACAATGCCTCATGGGAAGTGTAGTTCCACAGCAGCTGGAGGGCCGTAGTTTGGAGATCCCTAGCCTGATTGTCTTTGGTTGAGACTGTCATTTTAAAATTGTAAATTAAAAAAAAACAATATGGGCCCAGATTCATAGAGCAATTACGCCTGTCTAACTGGTGTTAGACAGGAGTAATTTCAAATTTCGCACGCCGTATCACTAGTTTGAATCCTCAAACCATGATACGGCGGCTTCGGGCTTCGATCCGAGAGGCTTACGTCTTCGTAAGCCTTCGGATCTACGCTGCGATATTTTTGCGGCCGCTGGGAGGAGTTTGCGTCGTTTTGATGCGTCGGGATATGCAAATGAGTTTTTACGGCGATCCACGAAGATACAAGCGGTCTTCGCAATCGCTTACGTCTATTTTTTTTACGTACTGTTAGACCAGCTTTTTGCTGGTCTAACGGTGCGTAGCCCATGTTAAGTATGGCCGTCGTTCCCGGGTCAAATTTAAGTTTTTTTTTTTTTTTTTACGTAAGTCATTCGGGAATAGAAATGTCCGTAAACGACGCTACTCAAACAACGAATGACGTAACGACGTAATTTCGCGCAATGCACGGCGGGAAATTTGCGAACGGAGCATGCGCAGTTCGATCGCCGCGGGAACGCGCCTATTTTAAATGCTTCACGCCCCCTACTCGCGTAGATGGATTGCGACGGGAGAAATACACTACGCCGCCGTCGTTTACTGGACAAAATCTACCTGGATTCCATGTAGAGCCAGGTAAAAAACGGCGGCGTAGTGTATTTCTGATACGCTACGATAATCTAATTCTCTCTGAATCTGGGCCATGGTGTTTAATTTGCTTTAAAATATATGCATAAATCTTTAGTCATATTTATTGGTTAAATTACATACTGAAAATACAAGGATCTAAAAATAATATATTTATACACAAAACTAGAGATACAAATGTTATCTTCTGGCACATGAGTGATATTAGCTGTTGTAAAGTTTTAGGGATTTACAGATAGTGATCAGGATTTAGGAAGGTTATTGAGGAAATGACACATGGTTCACAGATAAGAAGTCTTGCCACACTTAATACCAAAGTGTTAGGTGGAAAGAGTAGAAATCTTGTGAAATGTCTGTATAACTTTGATCATAGCCTTGAAATGAGACAGACCTTTCTGGCAGAGATAATAATTTCAATTAAATGTGTAGTGGCACATAAAATTAATTTTAAAGCCATCCACTTTTACCTTTTCTAAGTATGAAACTGTGGCATAAATTGGTTTTATAATAAATTGCTTAGAAGGAGAAATTATAGAACTGTTGTGGTAAAATAATGTAACATAAAGGAAAGCTTGTTACCATGATCAAACAGAAAACATGTATTTATTTGTTATCATAATACATAAGGAGGTCTCCTTTGTCTCATTTCTAAGAAAGGCTCGGTTTATTACATTTAATATATGGGGTATACAGTATACAGTGTATAAAATATACACTAAAATATTTAATAGAAAAAATATATAAATATATACTAATAATATGTGCATGCAGCATTCTGTATATAATTTCATATAAAACTACATATATATATAAACAAGCAAATACTGTATGGATTTGTTTAAACAAACACTAAACTGTTTAAATAGAAAAACACTAAACTGTTTAACCACTCAAGACCCGGGCGATTATGCAGCTACGGCGTGGCTACCAAACAAAATTGGCATCCTTTTTTTCCCACAAATAGAGCTTTCTTTTGCTGGTATTTGATCACCTCTGCGGTTTTTATTTTTTGCGCTATAAACAACAATAGAGCAACAATTTTGAAAAAAATGCAATCTTTTTTACTTTTTGCTATAATAAATATCCCCCAAAAATATATAAAAAAAATGTTTTCCTCAGTTTAGGCCGATACATATTCTTCTACACTGTACCTATTTTTGGTAAAAAAAAAATTGCAATAAGCATTTATCGGTTGGTTTGCACAAAATTTATAGTGTTTACAAAATAGGGGATAGTTTTATTGCATTTTTTTTCTTTTTACTACTAATGGCGGTGATCAGCGATTTTTTTCATGACTGCGACATTATGGCGGACACTTCGGACAATTTTGACACATTTTTGGGACCATTGTCATTTTCACAGCAAAAAATGCATTTAAAATGCATTGTTTATTGTGAAAATTACATTTGCAGTTTGGGAGTTAACCACAAGGGAGCGCTGAAGGGGTTATGTGTGACCTAATGTGTGTTTACAACTGTAGGGGGGTGTGGCAGTAGGCGTGACATCATCGATTGTGTATCCCTATAAAAGGGATCACACGATCGATGACGCCGACACAGTAATGAATGGGGAAGCCAGGTTTACACACGGCTCTCCCCGTTCTTCAGCTCCGGGGACCGATCGCGGGACTCCAGCGGCGATCGGGTGCGTGAGTCCCGCGGTCCCGGGTCCGGAGCTTCGGACCGGTTCACAGGTGCACGCCGTGGGCACGCGCCCGTGACCCACAGCTGGGCACTAGCACAGGACGTACCTGTACGTGCATGTGCCCAGCCATGCCATTCTGCTGATGTAAATGAGCAGGAGGCGGTCCCTAAGTGGCTAATAAAACCATGTAAAAATTTGGAAAAAGGAAATAAGTTTGAAGTAAAATTAGTATTTACAATAACCAATAATGTTTTTACATGCCACTTTGTTGCACTGAAGTGTGAAATAGGAAAATATACATATCATATAACAATTTGTCACAGAGAAACTATTACAATACAAAGAAGCATGTGTTTATGGACCTTGCTTTGTCCACTGGTGCACAGTCATGTTGTCCCCAAACTGTTCCCACAAAGTTGGGAGTATGAAATTGTGAAAAATGTCTTAGTATGCTGATGCCCTAGGCCTCGTACACATGATAGGTTAGCCAGAGGACAACGGTCTGATAGACCGTTTTCATCGGTCAAAACCGATCGTGTGTGGGCCCCTTAGGTTAAAAAAAAGCCAACTTGCTTTAAAATTAACCTATGGATTCCTAACCAATAGGTCAAAACTGATCGTTAGCAGGCATGACCATCGGTTAAAAAGCCATGCATGCTCAGAATCAAATCGACGCATGCTTGGAAGCATTGAACTTCATTTTTTTCAGCACGTCGTTGTGTTTTACGTCACTACGTTCTAATACGATCGTTTTTTTGACTGATGGTGTGTAGGCACATCAGACCATCAGTCAACTTCATTGGTTAACCTATGACAACGGTCCTTCAGATCGTTCTCATCGGATGGACTGATTGTGTGTACAAGACTTAAGGTGTTTCCTTCACTGGAACTAAAAGTCCAAGCCCAACCCATGAAAAACAACCCCACGCCATAATCCCCCCTCCACCAAATGGTTTGGACCTGTGCACAAATAAAGGCCCATAAAGACATGGATGGGGTGGAGGAACTTGACTGGCCTGCATAACTTGGTAGAACACCTTTGGGATGAGTTAGAGCAGAGACTGCGAACCAGGCCTTCTAATCCACATCAGTGTCTAACCTCACAAATGTGCTTCTGGAAGAATGGTCAAACATTCCCATAGACAGACATTACTAAACCTTGTGGACATCCTTTCCAGAAGAGATGAAGCTGTTATAGCTGCAAAGGGTCGGCCAACTCAATATTGAACCCCACGGACTAAGACTGGGATGCCATTAAAGTTTATGTGGGTGAAAAGGCAGGCATCCTAATACTTTTAGTAATATACTGTATATAATCAATACACTTAATGTGGAAAATCATGTTGGCTTTTAAATTAGGACATCAAAAATGTTATCTCATGCAGCAAATAATAATAATCATTGTATTATAATTCACGTACGGTACATTCACAATAATCATTCACATACAATCTAGTTTTAATGAGCCAGATTCTCGTAGCTCTGCGGTTTTCCGGTGTAGCGTATCCCATTTACGCTACGGCTCTGCAGCTTTTACGGGCAAGTGCTGTATTCTTAAAGCACTTCCTCCGTTATATGCGGCGGCGTAGCGTAAATGGGCCGGCGTAAGGCAGCGTAAATCAAAGTAGGAAGGAGATGGGCGTGTTGTATTTAAATTAAGCACGCCCCTGCGCCGAACGAACTACGTTTGTGCTGGCCGTAAACGTAGCCCACTGCGCATGCTCCATAGTACGCCGCAAATACATTGGTTTCGACGTGAACGTAATTAACGTACAGCCATATTCGCGACGAGTTGCGTAAGCGACGTAAACGACGGAAAAACGCGACACTGTCTATACCTAACATGGTGTACGCTGGACCTACGCAAGGTTATCCCTCATATAGCAGGGGTAACCTTACGCTTACGCAAACTACATAAACTACGACGACGGCGCCCTAATACGTTAGGGAATCGGCGTATCACGCTTATTTGCATATTCGACGCAGAAATCTACGGGAACGCCACCTAGTGGCCAGCGTAACATTACAACTTAGATCCAACGGTGTAAGTGACTTACGCAAGTCGGATCTAAGCAAAATCTATGCGTAACTGATTCTAAGGCCTCGTACACACGAGGGGATATGTCCGCTGAAAACGGTCCGATGGACCGTTTCAGCAGACATCTCCGCTCGTGTGTATGGGCTAGCGGACAGATTTCTCCACCCGACAGATTTCAAAGCATGCTTTGAAATCCATCCGGTGGGAATCTGTCCGCCCGACATGTCTGCTGGTTAGTACACTTACCAGCAGACATGTCGTGCCCCACCGCCGCCGCGCCGCCGCCGAATGGATTCGGCGCATGCGCGGAAGTGTTTTACTTCCTGGTGCGGTGACGTGGCGATGACGCGGCGGCGTCAACGTCACCGCCGCGTCACCGCGCCGTCCGGCGGCGGGGAATTTGATCCGATGGTGTGTACACGCCATCGGATCAAACTCCCGATCGGACATATCCGATGGAAATGGTCCGCGGACCGTTTTCATCGGATATGTCCGATCGTGTGTACGAGGCCTAAGAGTCAGTCACAAATAATACACAGGGCCAGAAACAGAGATACGACGACATATCTGGAGATACACCGTTGTATATCAGCTGAGAATCTGGCCCAAAGTTTCTTCAGCAAAGCCAGGAAATTATGTTATTTCAGGAGGAAGATTTATTTTTATTTTTAAGTTTTGTGTTCAAGCAGCAAAAGGAATAATTGTTAAATAGAAGTGTAGAGAGGTAGACTAAAAGGACAGAAGAGACAATTTTCAAACTAAAAGACTGTCAGGCAGACAGATAGTCAAAACAGTATATGCAGATTTTCAGAGGGACTGACAAAGATGGATATACAGAGAGGATAATAGATAGTATACACATGATTATCATTCTTTAAAGCCTGAAGATAAAACTATACATTCAAGATGATGCCTTGTGGCTTCACATGGCTGAATCTAGAGTTGAGGACTAATGCACACAGCAGAATGTTTTGACTTTTGGAGTTGACAGTTCTCCTGTGCTTTTATACTTAAAAGTTCACGTTCTTGCTTGTAATTTAGTATCACTGAAGAGAATTGGAATTGTTGCACAGCTCATTAAGACTGTTTGAGTAGTAAGAGCATTTTCAACACTCATTTTTCTAAGCTTACTATCCAACTGCAGGTGGTGTTTACTCTATTTGAACAGGAGTGGACCTTCAATTTGAATGAAACAAGACATGGGAGCATGGGTAATCCATATGATTTGTGAAGTAAAAACTTGACAAATGTTCTCACGTCTGGCTGGATTTACCTTAGGAATATTTAATAGGAATATTTAATAAAACATTTTAAAAAGATAAGCATTTGTGTTCTGTAATTTCTCTGTAAAAGGAAAATATCAACAAAACGAAGTTCATGTAATAACTACAGGAAATATGCAAAACGTTGTTAATACAGTAAAACCTTGGTTTGAGAGTAACTTGGTTTCAGAGCGTTTTGCAATAGCAACATTTTTAAATAAATTGTGCCTTGATATACAAGCAATGTCTTGATATAAGAGTAGTGTCATGTCACAACTGATTATAAAAGAGAAGAGAGGCGCCTCTAAGTGCAGCAATATGGTTATGGTTACAAGCCACGAGAGCTTCAAGCCTCGCTTTCATATTTTTACACTGCAGGGTAGTCTTCCTGTTCATTATTGCAGACTGACATCGGTGAGAGCCAGCGGTGCAGAGGATGGTCTATGTGAACAGCTTTAACCCCAGACGCCTGCATACTTAGATGTGCCTATTTTAATCATCAATCATGTGGGTTTGCTAAATGTTGTACCTTCATTAAATGTAACCATATTGCTACACTTAGAGGCGCCTCTCTTCTCTTTTATACTCTGTGGCTCTTGCTGGATTTTGCTTCTAATCCCCCTGTGGATGGACATTTTATGGCCACACAAACTGGTCACATTGCTATAATCTTTTCATATGGACTATAAACTGAAGGATTTATGAATAAATGGTTGTGGAACCAATCATTTGAGTTTCCATTATTTCTTATGGGGAAGTTTGCTTTGATATACAAGTGTTTTGGATTACAAGGAACTAATTATGCTCACAATCCAAGGTTTTACTGTACCTACATTTATATTTCATTTTACTCAGTTATGTTACACACATCAAATCATTTCAATTTGTCAAATACGGCTCCATTATTGTGCATATTTTCACTGTCTACTTTAGCTTCTGTAGTTATGGGGGGATGACATCTTCTATACTTCCTTCAAAGACAAGGAATGAATGTACATTCTGCAGGCTAGCTACTGCTGCCCCAGCACCATTGATAAATCAGGTTTGTTATGTTGCTGGAAGAGAAGCAGGTAACACTTTCCAGGGTCTTTTCCAAAGTTACATAGTTACATAGTTGGTAAGGTTGAAAAAAGACACAAGTCCATCAAGTCCAACCTGTGTGTGTGCTTTTATGTCAATATTACATTTAATATCCCTGTATGTTGTGGTCTAATAGGTTCTTGAAATTATATATGCCCCCTGTAATATCACTGCTTGATGAAGAGAATTACACATTCTTACCGCTCTTACCGTACAGAACCATCTACGCAATTTTTGGTTAAATCGCTTTTCTTCTAATTTTAGTGAATGCCAGTGAGTATTTTTAAATGCCCCTTTGTGGAAAAGTTGTATTCCTATTGTAAGGTCACCAGTATGGTATTTGTACATTGAAATCATATCCCCTCTCAAGTGTCCCTTTTCCAGAGAATTAGTTCAGTGCTTGTAATCTTTCCTCATAACTAAAGTCCTTTAGTCCCTTTATTATTTGTGTTGCCCTTCTCTGTACCCTCTCCATTTCTAGTACATCTTTCCTGAGCGCTGGAGCCCAGAACTGGATGGCAAACTCCAGGTGCGGCTGGACCAGAGTCTTGTAGAGCGGGAGAATTATCATTTCTTTTTAATGCATTCCAATATTCTATTGGCTTTGCTTGCAGCAGCTTGACATTGCATGCCATTGCCGAGCCTATCATTTACTAGGACCCCCAAGTCCATTTCAAGATTCTTCCAGAGGTTTTCCTCCTAGTGAATATATTGCATTCATGTTTTTGCCACCTAAATGCATTCATTTAAAGTGTTTTTTGTTGCCGCAGGGTTCAGAATTTTTGTCTGGATATATGGAGATGCCTTTATTTAAAGCGATTCTAAAGTTTGTAACAAAAATAAATAAATAATAATAAACATGTCATACTTACCTGCTCTGTGCAATGCTTTTGCACAGAGAAGCCCTGATCGACTTCTTTTTGGACCCACAGTCCTGGCTCCTCCCCTTGCCAAGTGCCCTAAAAAGCAAGCCTCTTACTAGGGGGGCACTCGAGCAGGCTTGCTCCAATGCTGCACTCCTGTAAATGGAATTGTCCATTCACACAGGGTGCTGCTTGGACCCAACCCCACTCTCTCCTCTTGGGTTTACTGGCTGTGATTGACAGAAGCAAAATCCAATAACTCCCACTGCTGTGTGAGCCAGTGAGGAGAGAGAGACCCGGGAGAGCCACTGCTTTTGTGCAAATCACTGGATCAAGATGGGGCTCAGGTGAGTATAAAGGGGGGGGCATGGGTTAGAGCTGCACCAATGAAAGGTTGTTTATCTTAATACATAGAATGCATTAAGGTAAAAAAAAAAAACTTCTGTTTTTAGAACCACTTTAAATCTGATCTTCATGTTTACATTAACTTCAAATGAACTGCCCCAAATTAACCTTTACTAGCAGTTGCCACAGCTCTGTGTGCTGTACAGGCTAGTATGTAGCCTCAGCTACATACAGTATACAGTGCTGTGTTCCAGCAGCGGGACTAGAATTTCCTGCCCCACTCCTGGAACAAAGATGAGTCAGACTGGGGGGAGCTCAGCTTTTCACAGGGAGCTTTTTTTTTATGTGAATGAATACAAATATTACTCTGATTGGCTGAGACTGTGAAATCATCAGCCTGCCTCCCTAGTTCAGCTAGTCAGAGGAAGGTTTGTATTTGTTCTCAGAATACAAAGCTCCTTTTGAATGGTTGAGCACCACTTGTTCCGGGAGTGGGACAGTAAGTTACATATTGCCGTTACACAGCACTGTATACTTTACCTGAGGCTCCATACAGCTTATATGGCGCACACAGTTGCTGCAACTGTTAGGCCACGTACACACGATCAGACCGGTCTGATGAAACTGGTCCGACGGAAGTGGTCGGAAGTGGTCTGATAGGCTGATGTGTGTACACACCATCGGACCACAAATCCGATCAGACCAGAATGCGGTGACGTAGAACACAACGACGTGCTGAAAAAAACAAGGTTCAATGCTTCCAAGCATGCGTCGACTTGATTCTGAGCATGCGCAGGTTTTTGGTCCGATGCTTTTGTGTCCTAACCATCGAATCTGTCCAACGGACAGGTGTCCGTCGGACAGATTTTAAAGCAAGTTTTAAAACTTTGGTCTGACGGACAACGGTCTGATGGGCCGTACACACGATCAATTTGGTCCGATGAAACTGGTCTCCAGACCAGTTTCATCGGACCGGTCTGATCATGTGTACGCAGCCTAAGTGAAGTAAATAGTTTCTTTGCATCAGCTTGTTCCAAACAAACCATTTAAAATTGAATGAAACATGGTGATCAGCTTTCATTAAGGAAAACTGAACAAATAAACTCTTTTGATCACAAATATTCTTGTCTACGAAATAATTAAAATACAATAAGACTACACATTATAAAATCAATATTTTTTTTGCATTTACCTTTAACTCATCAACAGGTTGGTCATATTAACCACTTAAGGACCCCCCGCACGCACATATACGGCCACAGAATGGCACGTACAGGCACAAGGGCGTAAATTTACGTCCCCGCCTGAGTGCGGTTCGGGGGTCCCATCGGGACCCCCTCCGCGGCGTGCGGGGGTCCCCCTACCTCTGGGAGCGATCCGGGATCTGCGGGCGGATGTCCGTGATTTCCGCCCCCCCCCCGCGATCGCTCCCAGCCAATGGGAGCGCGCTCCCAGCCTGTCACTTCCTCCTCCTGTGTTTACACAGGAAGGAGGAAATGATGTATTCTCTCATCGCAGCGCTGTTTCCCAGCGCTGCTGATGAGAGAAGACATCACAAGTAAGTGTGCACCAACACAACACTGACACACACTCACATAGGCATATTAACCCCTTGTGATCGCCCCCCCCCACCCCCCTGTCACAGTGTCACTGAATGCAGTGATTTAATCACTGCATTTAGTGTCAGTGTGACAGGCAGTGTAAAAAACAGTTAGTGTTAGGTTCAGGATAGCCCCCCCACCCCCCCTAATAAAGTTTTAACCCCCTGATCACCGCCCTAGTTAACCCTTTCACTCCCTATTGCCAGCGTCACTAAGCGATCATTTTTCTGATCGCTGTATTAGTGCCGCTGTTCCCGCTAGGTAGCTATTTTTTTTTATTGCGATTTTTTTTTTTACTAAAGACATGTGGCTAAATAAATTTTGGCCTAAATGTTTGACTAAAATTTAGTTTATTTGATTTTTTTTTTAACAAAAAGTAAAAAATAGTGTTTTTTTTTCAAAAATGTCGCTCTATTTTTGTATATAGCGCAAAAAATAAAAATCGCAGAGGTGATCAAATACCACCAAAAGAAAGCTCTATTTGTGGGAAGAAAAGGACGCACATTTTGTTTGGGAGCCACGTCGCACGACCGCGCAATTGTCTGTTAAAGCGACGCAGTGCCGAATCGCAAAAACACCTTGGGTCATTTACCAGCGTATTGGTCCGGGTCTTAAGTGGTTAAACATAAGAAAGAGTAATAAAAACATAGATGATTTGAAATCTCAAATAAACAAGACCTTCTGAAATACTATGTCATTCACAGCATAAACATACATTTATCTGCTTTGGAAAAGGCCCCAGGCTCAGGCCCCCAGATGTATGACTAGTACTGTATATACATAATATATTACAGAATAGTGCACATCATGAACTGTGGAGGTATTCCAACTGTGTAGGAGTTTCCAAGAGTGCTTCTTCAGGAGATGAGTGTAGAGACTAAATAAAAAAATAAAAAAACAAAATAACATATTACATATAAAAAGTCAATATGTGAATATGACATGGTCTGGTGTAATCTGGCATGTCTGGCCATACAAATGTGACACACTCCATAAAAAAATAAAATAAAAAATACCATAGTAATTGTACCACAAGAAAAGCACTAGATCCTTGGCATACAAGGAGAGAGTCAGCAGGAGTAGGTGCTAAAGGACAGTCTTTGAGAGAAAAACAAAACATAATAAATATATAAATAATAAAGTGATGTAAAAAACGAATGGCACAATAAATAAATGTTGTCATACTGTTAAACGTAAAACTCAAATACAGGACTATACATGCACTTCCAAAGCTACTTACTGCTATGGCCAGCTATAGATGGGGCGGTGGATATATTTATGTTTCACCTGTGGTGCTTGTATTGGTCCAGCAACACACCAGACAGCTTTGCAGCCATTGTGCTATATGCTGGGTGTTTGGTGTGCTCCTGCACCTTTAAGGAGGGGTGGCTCCCCTTCAGTCCACCTGCCCCTATCTATCCATTAGAATGCATGTGCCTCCATTGTGGGGACACTCACTGTTTAGTGTTAGGACCACATAATTATGGGGTGCCTTGGAGCGGCTCTGTGGCTCACGCATGCGTTTGCAAATGCGTGCAGACAAAACCCCTGTTTTTAATGCATACTGTTAGACAGGTTAATTGGTTATCTGCGAGTGGGTCAGTAAGTAGGCTTGGTTATTCCCTGGGCATTCCCCAGTTTTTTTTGTTATGCACTTAAAGTGGTTGTAAACCCTTACAACACACTTTTTGCTACAGGTAATCCTATATAAAGGCTTACCTGTAGCTACCCTGGATATCTCTTAAACCTGCACAGTTTAGAAGATATTCCTTGTGTCTGCATGCGCCAAAGTCATCGGCACATGCACACTGAAGCAACGGCACATTGTGCCGTTGCTTCAGTTAGACTGTGCTGTTACCAGCAGCTCCTGCGCGCATGGGCGGGAGTGACATCATCGCAGCTCCGGCCAATCACAGCGCCGGAGCCTGTGATACCCAGAAGTGATGTCGGTGGACGGTGCAGTGTACAGGCACTGCATTGAAGGTTTCAATCTCGGGTGAGTATTACATAATGAGCTAGTATGCTATGCATATTAGCTCATTATGGCTTTGTCTTGCATGTGTTTGTTTTTTGTTTTTTTTGTCACAAAGGATTTACAACCACTTCAAATAAGGGCAAGTGTTATGTATGCATGCTATCAGTGTAGATACCGGATGTTCAACCACATAAAGAGTATAATACAGGCACCATATATCATAGCCAGAAGGACATAAAACATTTCACATACTCCAAATACTCAGTGGGAGGGGACACAGCCTCATAAGGATGTACCCTTAAATGGTATCCATATCCCAGCAATTAATTAAACAACGGTGTAAAACAATAGGTTAATAAGCATAGGTCACATGGTGCATCCCAAAGGCCTTAATGGCTTAGAAACACACAAGCCATACATTTGAATGGGCCAGGGCCACCACCAGCTCCGCAACCATGATAGGCTCCTCAAATTCCTCTTGAACTGCAAGAAATGGCATAAATAAGGAGGCAAGATAAAAGGGCATCTGAAAAAGGAGAGCAGTCTAATGCCGCGTACACACGACCGTTTTTTTCCGTCGGAAAAAACTCTGAGGCCTTGTACACACGAGCAGACAGATTTGTTCAAATAAAATCTGTCTGCTGGGATTTTGGTTTGCTCGTGTGTACACACGAGCAAACCAAAATCCCCGCCAGCAGACAGCGCGCTGACGTGTCGGTGACGTGGCGGTGACGTTGACGCCGCCACGTCACCGCACCAGGAAGTAAAACACTTCCGCGCATGCGTCGAAACCATTCGGCGCGTGTGCGAGAAGACATGTCTGCTGGTTAGCATACTAACCAGCAGACATGTCGGGCGGACGGGTTCCCATGCTTTGAAATCTGTCGGGTGGCCAAATCCGTCTGTTAGCCCGTACACACGATCTAATCTGTCTGCTAGCAGACCGTTTCCAGCAGACAGATTTGATCGTGTGTACGAGGCCTGACAGGTTTTTCGGATGGAATTCCGCTGTCTTGCATACACACGGACACACCAAATTCCAACCATCAAAAATGTGCTTACGTACAACCCTACTATGAGCCTACTATGAGCCTAGAAGTTCAATGCTTCTGAGCCTGTGTCAAAATATTTCCGAGCATGCATGTTTTTTTCTCCGTCAGAATTGTATACAGACGAATGTTCTCATTCTAAGTCTGTCTGAATTTTCCGATGGAAAATGTCCAATAGAGCATACACATGGTTAGAATATCCGATGAAAACATTCTGTCTGACTTTTTTCATTGGAATTTCAGAACGTGTGTACACTTTATAATTGTATAGGCCCTTGTAGAAGGATCTAAACTCCATCACCATTTCAGAATAAATATTAAGCCTCTGCCGTAAGGAACCAATGATGTGGAAGATGTAGGTTTTTTTGCGTGGAACTCTTAGTGCCTGAGCCAACAACATGCCCAGTTTATTAGAAAATGTGTACAATGCAGGGTTAGCCCACGCTAGCGTTTGCTTAATTTTGTGGAATAGGAGCGTGTGAAGCTCCTCACGAACACTAAGGCCCCATACACACAAGCAGACAGATTTGTTCAAATCGGTCGGGCCGACCGATTTGAACAAATCTGTCTGCTGGGACATATTGGTTTGATCGTGTACACACGATCAAACCAAAATCCCCGCCGCCAGACGGCGCGGTGACCTGGCGGTGACGTTGACGCCGCCACGTCACCGCACCAGGAAGTAAAACACTTCCGCGCATGCGTCGAAACCATTCGGCGCGTGTGCGAGAAGACATGTCTGCTGGTTAGCGTACTAACCAGCAGACATGTCGGGTGGACGGGTTCCCAGCTGACAGATTGGTAAGCATGCTTTCCAATCTGTCGGGTGGCCAAATCCATCTGTTTGCCCGTACACACGATCGAATCTGTCTGCTGGGACGGTCTAGCAGACCGTTTCCAGCAGACAGATTTGATCGTGTGTACGAGGCCTTAGAAGATCCTGGTATGTGGTATGCACAAGGCTGGCCTTATTGGAGCACTTCAGACTATGCAAAAAAAGTTCCTCTGTGTGTTGGGACCTCTCCCTCTTCAGATGGGCTTCTATTATAATCAATGCACCCCGGGCCACTGTCTTGTGAGCCTCCCATACCACTAGGGGATTAGCGACAATGTAAGGAACTGTACCCCAAGAAAGTCGAGAGAATATTGCCAACTGTATTACTTTATACCAATCTGTCAACAATATCGCTGTGTGTTTCCTGTACTGTGTGGAGGAAGAGTCTACAGCAGACTAACTAGCATATTTTTCCTAGCATACTGTTGCGCTATATTTTGCTTTGATTTGCAACATTAACTGTTACTATTTAATGGTGATAGTTTTGCTATGTCGCATTTCTCCGCTGGGGGGGGGGGCGCTGTCACTCGGTGCAGGTAAGACCCCGACACGTCTTTACGTGCTGGGCTCTGTATATGGATTGACAATGCTGTGCTTGGCCATGCCCCCTTAGTCTTCCCTGCGTCACGGGATTCTGACGCACGGCGTCACTTCCTGGGGTGACATGTGACGTCACAGAGGCGCGACGGCCGAGTTACCTTGGCAACCTGCTAGCATCCAGGGGGAGGTGACGCCGCACCACACCTGGAGGGCGGTATTTGGATGCAACTTTTGACGTGAGTTCTCCCCCCCTATGGGCCAGCCCAGACACACACCTGTTTTGTATTGGCCCCATTACTGCACAGCTTTATTTAAAGCTAGGTGCTCACATTCAAAATGCTATCTGACGCTGCTATCAGGGCACGCTTGTGACAACTGTTCTGTGGGTAAGTCTCTCTGTACTCTTACCTCTTACTGGGCTCTCAGTTTTTGGTGGGTTCTCACTACTATCACTCTAGGAGGGTATATCCTCTTGAACATTGAGCATTTACTCGGCCATTCTTTGCATTTACAGTCCAACGCTAACAATATTCTATCAGACATACCTATCAGTCAGTGGAGTCTATCATTTAGCCATATACCTGCAAACCGTCTTCTCCATGTATTGGTCTATATAGGTAAGCATTGATATGTTTAACACTCTCTCTTCCAAAACTACAATGCCATTTGGATGAAGTAAACTACTGCCCCTTGATACCACTTACCTATTTGTATATGTTCTCTTTTGCCCCCGCCCCCCCACTCTTCCTGTTTTAAGGTATAAAGGGATTAATCCTGGAAAACCAGGTGGTTTCCATTTTGGGCATAAAAGCATGGTCTCAGATGAATGACCTTTCCCTTTCTCCGCTTCCTAAAATGATAGGTATGCCTTTTCTTTCAAACATATGTGTGGAAATCACCTTTGATCAATTTAAATCAGATTAAAGTTGGATAATTTTGTTTCCCTTTTGTTTACTTTTGTCCATAGTCAGTATCTTGATAGTGGACCACGTAACTGTGCATGCCGCTTTGTGCGTCAATTTATTTATGCTCACAGAGGTATGCTCTGCACCCACGCCGCCCCCTGTGCCAGTGCCCTCCAGCTACTTGGTTTGCGACATCCCGTTCTAAGCGGTCTTTCTGTCCCCTCTTTTTAGGTTGCAAGCTCCAGTTGAGGATTTAACCCCTCTGTTTAATATTCTTTGAACCTGAATGCCTCCTTTTTTAACCGGCAATTTATTTCCCTTTGAGAATACATATATGCACGCAAAATGGTCAGTATTTGCTACCCACTGGGTGCTATATACGTTTATGTACAATCAATGTTATGCTGTGGACTTTTTCTCCCCACATATATTCATACTGTACTTTGTGTATAAAGAGCAATATGTTGTCAATTATGTATTCTGTATGTATTTTTATGATTATTATTTTTTCTCTTATTTCTGTCTGTATTCTCTCTTTTTATATATAGATTTTGCTGTCAACATACCCCTCCCCTGAAAAAGAGGTCCTATAAAGAAGCCTTGAAATGTTAAACGTTGGGTTATCTGTCTTTATTCTACAGACAGTATTGGATCTTGCATCATCTTGTTTATGTTATTCTCATCCCAATATTTTTTGCCCCCAACCTTGTGCTGTATTCCATGTTGTATCTTCAATCTCTTGGATGCATTCCAAATGACAAGCTTGGTCATAATCACTAACAATGTAAACATATTATTATTTTTTTGTTAATAAATGTATCTATTTTTTCTATACCTTGTAACCTGATTTGTCACTTAGCAACCTAGTTTTCCCTATTTAAAGTCCCATTGAGGAAACACACCCCTTGGGATGTACATAGATATGAGGCAGAGAGTGGAACTGGAAAAAGAGAAAAAAAAATGAAAAAATGTACCAAGAGCAAATAAGAGGGGAAGGAGGAGTATATGGAGGAGAATAGGTGAGGGATAATATGTCTATAGTGTAAGGTAACTGAGGTCCCCTACTCAGCACATGAAGTGCCCAAGTGGGAGTCTGCCCTAATTGGGGTAGTATGGTTAGTGGAAGATGCCCTGAGTGGGTAGCTATAGTTTAGATTAAAAAAAAAGAAAACCAAAACACTTGGAGATGCACAGGATGAGAACAACGAGCAACACAGTGTAACTAAATAAATTGGCAAGCCGACAAACATGAAATAAAACTGTACAGAAACAGCAGTAATAATAATAGAAGACCAGCAACTGAGACCAATCTGTGATGGTGCATCGGGGGCTGCAATGAGAATAGTACAATAGTCAGGCAGGCAACAGCTAATAAAGAACAAACATGTCTGCAGCCTAAACACTAGGCCCTGAGACACCAAAACAGAGGGACCGGTTGTGGGCACATATAGACCATGCAAAAGGATACCAATGCAGGCCTAATGACCAGCAAGACTATCATCTTTACGCTAAGGACACATCCACTGGAGAGGCCTCATTCCCCCTCCAGCAAGGTAGAGACATAAACTGGAAAGATCCAGTGAGGGGGGATGGGAGGGTAATGAGAAGGTAGGATGTGTGTCCCCATTAGACATTGCAAGTGATGGGTCATGAGGCCTGTCCAAAAAGCATCACCGCCTGTAAGGCAGTCTCCCTGCCCATAACCCAAAACAAAAAGGATGGTGGACAGGGGAGAACAAACAGACATTAAGAGCAGGGCAAAACATTAAAACTGGTTAGAGAGAGCCCGATGGCCTGACTTGACCAAGACCGGTTCCTGGATACCCAAACCCTTTCCCAACGTCCTGGATATAGAGCTGTATGGTCGACTAACTAAGGCACAACAACAATAGACCAACAGACAAACCCATGGAACCCTGAGAGTCAAGAAATATGAGGTCAGTATAGACTTAATCCCAAAGGTCACAGAAAGTTGCCGACTGTCTATTGAAATACAAGAACACAGTGCATACAGTCTTACTAACCACGCTCATTGAAGAAGATGTCACATTTCGGATGGGACTTTGGAGTCTCATGACTAGAGGCACGAGACTGGGGGTTTTCTCAGCCATTGCAGTCTTGGCAAAGGTAGGCCGTAAGCCTCTTGGGTAAATAGAAAGTCATACCAGTTGGGAACACTGATGACAGGTTGACCTAGGAAGCTGAACAGGTCAGTTAGTTGATCCGGGAGCGAAGGTAGAACTTGGATCACTGCTTCTGCACAATTAGTGTATTGTAGAATTTTTCAGGAAAATAATGAATTTAATCTATTTTGGAATAAGGTTGTAACATAACAAAATGTGGAAAAAGTGAAGAGCTGTGAATACTTTCCAGATGTACTGTATATTCACTTACGTTATTTGCACTTATACTTTGATGTGGAATATTTGATATTTAAGTTTTAATTGTATATGAACTGTAAATTAATCAGCACTTTATTATCACATATTGTAATTTTTGCACAGGATATGTGAGATTTTAGGATATTGCATATCATTTGAATGTTTATCACCTACTGGCTGTAACACGCGATACTTTAACAGTGCATTACTTTTAAGCTAATTAATTTGGTTCCTTGAGTAAAACAACATGTTTGCATCTTTGTATTTAAATCCTTTTTTTATTTTAAAACAAAAATTATAATACATTAAACAATTGTAGCAGTGTTACAGTTATAATACTTAATACAGATGGGTCTACATGCAGATGAATACCATTGTGTATCCCCTCTTAACTTAAAATACCCTCCGGGACACTACTACATAAAGAGGAGAGGGACAAAGACAAAAAGAAAAAGGGAGGAAAAATAAAAAAAAAATATATAAAAAAAAAAAATATATATAATAAAAAAAAAACACACTCTGTTGTTTTAATCTTCCTACTCTCTCCCCCTTCATATTCGAGGTGTCATCTATATTATTAGTCTTTACCCTCCTCGCCCCTCTGTCCTACAGTCTAAAAAGGAATTCCAGGAGGTCCAAGTTCTTAAGTATCTTTCCTGTTGGTGTTGTGCTGTCAATACTAATTCTTCTAGTTTACAGATTTCCTTTACTTTACTTATCCACATCTCTATGGTTGGGGGGGATGTTGACTTCCACTTCTTTGTTATGCATGCCTTTGCTGCATCTAATAGATGACATATACTTGTCTCCCTATACGCTTTCTCTTGGATTTGGTTCACATGCAGAAGATAAAATTCTGGTTCTTCCGGTATCTCGTAATCTGAACAAATCTGGAGGACATGTTTGCATCTTTTTGTGTACCCTGCATATCAGAGTGCTGGATGTCTACATTAAAATAAAAGCTGGCCAAAAGAAACAGAGTGTATGTCATTCATGCATAATTAACCCATATTAGTTTTACTGCACTATATCTTTAAATGTATAGGCTAATTAATTAGGTATCAAAGTGTTACAACTTTCGAATCATTATCAGTCAAGCAGCAGCAAGAGCTATGTCACAAAATCCAATTGAGCTGAATAATTATGCATGATTGATAATTCACAGTAGCAAATTATCACATTACTCTTTAGGGAGACAAACTCATATAAGCAAAGAATAAAAATATTCTTCTTGTGAATTAATTCAGCTGGTAAGGCGATATAAGAAACAGCCACTCTGAATGCTAAGTTGCCATTGACATTAAATTAGGCACTTTTTCATTTTGAGAGTTTATTAATTTTTAACCACTTGCTGACTGCCCCATAGCGGGTTTATTGCTACAGGGCGGCCACACTTCGGCTGTGTTTTGTCACAGCAGAAGCCGATCAGCGAATGCTGGCCAATAGATGTCCGCTGGCACTCATCAATCGTGTGGAAGAGACACAACATGGAACTCTGCCTAGGTAAACAAGGCATTTTTTTTAACCACTTCCTTACTGGGCATGTAAACCCCCTTCCTGACCAGGTGAAATTTCAGCTTGCAGCACTGCGTCGCTTTAACTGACAATTGCGCGGTCGTGCGATATGGCTCCCAAACAAAATTGGCGTCCTTTTTTCCCCACAAGTAGAGCTTTCTTTTGGTGGTATTTGGTCACCTCTGCGATTTCTATTTTTTGCGCTATAAACAAAAAAGGACGACAATTTTGAAAAAAAATACAATATTTTTTACTTGTTGCTATAAAAAATAGCCCAATTTAAAAAAAAAATTCAGTTTAGGGCGATACGTATTCTTCTACATATTTTTGGTTAAAAAAAAAAAAATCGCAATAAGCGACTGGTTTGCGCAAAAGTTATAGCGCCTACAAAATAAGGGACAGAATTGTTATTTTTTATTATTATTTTTTTTACTAGTAATGGCGGCGATCTGCGATTTTTATTGTGACTGCGACGTTATGGCGGACACATCGGACACTTTTGACACATTTTTGGCACCATTCACATTTATACTGCAATCAGTGCTATAAATATGCACTAATTACTGTATAAATGTGACTGGCAGGGAAGGGGTTAACACTAGGGGGTGAGGAAGGGGTTAATGTGTTTCCTGCATTGTGTTCTAACTGTGGGGGGAGGGGGGGTGACCGATCTGTGTCCCTATGTACTAGGAACACAGATCGGTATGCTCTCTCTATGACAGGACGCTGTCATTGTGAGAGCCGGCAATGAGAGATGATCTCATATGTTTACATATGAGATCATCTCTCATTGGCCCATCAGATCGCATCGCAAACGGCCACTCTGATTGGCCGTTCGCGGTGATCTGTGATTGGCTGTGTCCAAGGGACACGGCCAGTACACATGTTCCCCGCTGCGCGCTCTGGAGCGCGCGCTGGGAACGAGGAAAGGGGCTGCCGTGAAAACACGGCAGCCCAGAGATTTAGAACCACCCTGCGGCTGCATATAGTCGTACGGCCGTAGGGAAGTGGTTAATTGGATATGTTTTATAGCAGAAAGTAAAACATATTGTTTTTCAAAATTGTCAGTGTTTTTTTTGTTTATAGCGCAAAAAAAAAATTAAAACCATAGAGGTGATCAAATACCCCCAAAAGAAAGGTCTATTTGTGGGAAACAAATGACATGAATTTTATTTGAATACATTACATGACTGCGTAATTGTCAGTTAAAGTAGTGCAACGTCATATTGAAAAAAATGTCCAGGTCATGAAGGGAGGTAAATCTTCTGGAGGTCAAGCGGTTAAAAACAATGGTAACACCTGCAGTATAACCTCCTACTGAGGCAATTTCCCCTCACTTCCTTTCTGTCACTTGCACGTGAAATCATGTGAGGGTTCTCCACAAAATAATAAAGTAAAAAATGGATAGAATACCAAGGCAGAGATGGCTTTATAAACAGCAAAAAATAAATAAAAAAAACAATATGCGACACAAGTCATATTTAAAAAAAATGACCTTTCCTTTTTAATCAGCAGCTTTGTAATTTTCTGTGACATGCAATGCAATATGGCTACCTGGAGGTGTTCTGTACACAGAATGTGTATAGATCCCCCCCCAGACTCCCCTCAGATGTGTAATTTCCCGCTTCTGTAATTGGCTCACTGATTTTCCCAGAAGTCTGCACTAAGATACAAGTAAGAATTCAGGCATCGTATGCAACATACATTACATTTTTGGTGAGATACTCCCAATAGGAAATCCCATCTAAAGGGACTCAAACCCTGCAATTTTCCTCGTTAGAGCCCTGCATGTGTAACAACTGCTTGATAATTGTCAAACCACTCCCATTAGACTGACTTCTGCACAGGGGCAGAGACAAGCACATGGGGACTTCTTCAGAATAACAAAAGAGGTACAGTATCTCACGAAAATTAGTACACCCCTCACATTTTTGTAAATATTTTATTATATCTTTTCATATGACAACACTGAAGAAATTTCACTTTGCTACAATGTAAAGTAGTGAGAGTACAACTTGTAAAACGGTGTATAGGGATGAGCCGAACACCCCTGGGTTCAGTTCGCACCAGAACCTGCGAACAGACCAAAAATGTGTGTGAACTTTAGAACCCTGTTAAAGTCTATGGGACTCGAACGTTTGAAATCTAAAGCAAATCTAAAGCAAATTTTAAAGGCTAATATGCAAGTTATTGTCCTAAAAAGTGTTTGGGGACCCGGGTCCTGCCCCAGGGGAGTGTTTGGGGACCTGAGTCCTGCCCCAGGGGACATGTATCAATGCAAAAAAAGTTTTAAAAAACGGCCGTTTTTTCAGGAGCAGTGATTTTAATAATGCATACAGTGAAACAAAAAAATTGAAATTCCTTTAAATATCGTACCTAGGGGGTGTATAGTATGCCTGTAAAGTAGCGCTTGTTTCCTGTGCTTAGAACTGTCCCTGCACAAAATGTAATTTCTGAAGGAAAAAAGTCATTTAAAATCACTCGTGGCTATAATGAATTGTCGGATACCAGCAATACAGAGAAAAGTCATTCATAAAAAAGAATGCGTGGGGGTCCCCCCAAATATCCATTCCAGACCCTTCAGGTCTGGTATGGATTTTGATGGGAACTCCACCCAAAATTTAAAAAAGAAATGCTGTGGGCCCCCACACATTTTTTTTATGAATGTCTTTTCTCTGTATTCCCGGGAGCCGACAATTCATTAGAGCCACAAGTGATTTTAAATTACTTTTTTTTCTTCAGAAATTACACTTTGTGCAGGGACAGTTCTAAGAATGGGAAACAAGCGCTACTTTACAGGCATACTATACACCCCCCCTTAGGTACGAAATTTAAAGGAATATTTCACTTTTATTGTTTTACTTAAAGGAATTATTAAAATCACTGCTGCCAAAAAAACTGCAGTTTTTAAAACTTTTTTTTGCATTGATACATGTCCCCTGGGGCAGGATCCAGGTCCCCAAACACTTTTTATTACAATAACTTGCATATTAGCCTTTAAAATTAGCATTCAAACGTTTGAGTCCCATTGACTTTAACAGGGTTCTAAAGTTCACACGAACTTGCCGCGAACACCCCAAATAGTTTGCTGTTCGGGAAAACAGGCAATGTTTGAGTCGAACATGAGTTCTACTCAAACTTGAAGCTCATCCCTAACAGTGTACATTTGTTGTCCCCTCAAAATAACTCAACACACAACCATCTTAACGTCTGGCATAGCTTCATGTGTACTATGATTAACCACTTATTGACCTTGGGTGTTTTTCAGATTTGGTGTTTACAAGACTAAAACAGTTTTTTTGTGCTCGAAAATTACTTAAAACCCCCAAACATTATATATATTTTTTTCTAACACCATAGAGAATAAAATGGCGGTCATTGCAAAAATTTTGTCACACCGTATTTGCGCAGCGGTCTTACAAGCGCACTTTTTTTTGGAAAAAATTCAAACATGTCACGCTTAAAAATGGCGCCCGCTCGTGGCATAACGTCAAACTTTTACCCTTAAAAATCTCGATAGGCGACGTTTAAAAAATTCTATAGGTTGCATTTTTTGAGCTAAAGAGGAGGTCTAGGGCTAGAATTATTGCTCTCGCTCTTACGATCACGGTGATACCCTACTTGTGTGGTTTGAACACCGTTTTAATATGCGGGCACTACTCGCATATGTGTTCGCTTCTGCGCGTGAGCTCGTTGGGACGGGGCGCTTTAAAAAACATTTTTTTGCTTTCTTATTTATTTTTATTTATTTAATCATTTTTTACACTGAAAAAAAATGATCATTTTTATTCCTACTACAAGGAATGTAAACATCCCCTGTAATAGAAAAAAGCATGACAGGTCCTCTTAAATATGAGATCTGGGGTTAAAAATACCTCAGATCTCATATTTAGACTTAGATGCAAAAAAAAAAAAATTGAAATGTTGTCATTGGCAAAAAATGGCAACAAAAAAAATGTTCCTTTAAGACGCATGGGTGGAACTGACGTTTTGACGTCACTTCCGCCCTGCTATACTATGGGGACGGGTGGGGGCCATCTTGCCCTTACTCACATATCCACACAGCAGGCAGCAGGACCTGATCGCCTCCGCCGCTACCAACGGCTCCGGTAAGTGGTAATGATAACGGTAATCTCGTGGCAAATCCACTGTGGAGACCACCATTATCTTTTACAGGACCGCTAATGCTAAAGATGGATACCACGGTTGTGGCAGTAGCTGCTGCCGTTACCGAGATATCCATCTTTAAAATACCGACGTATATGTACATAAGCGGGTCCTTAAGTGGTTAAGCATTAAGGTTTGGTGTGAAACGCGTCAGCTTGAACCCCGTTTGCTGTGGCATGTATCCTGTGTTTTTTGTTTTACAATAAAAGCAACACGTTTTGGAGTGCGGTTGTCCAGAAATCCTTCCTTCATTTTCCATTAATGACTGTGTGTTGCGTTATTTTGAGGAGACAGCAAATTTACACTGTAGCTACACGTAGCTGTAGGTTGGTTTGTTTAATCAGGATAGCACACGCCTGCTGCACTGCGGAGGTGCCAATGCTCATGACTGACGGTCGTGATGACCACCGGCCACAAGCATTTGTAGGCACGAGAGGCAGATCCCTGTTCTGTTCTGATAGGAGATGTAGATTGTGAGTTCCTATAAGCTGAGTACCACAATCTGTCATCTCCTATAGTGAGTCTACTCCCCTTTAAGTTATAACACACAGTCAGGGAACACAATTAACCCCTTGATCACCCCCCTAGTGTTAACTCCTTCCCTGCCAGTGATATTTACACGGTAATCAGTGCATTTTTATAGCACTAATTGCTGTATAAATGACAATGGTCCCAAAAATGTGTCAAAAGTGTCCGATGTGTCCGCCATAATGTCACAGGCACTTACGCCGGAGTATCTCGAGGTGTGCCGCCTAAGTCTAAATTTGCGCCGGAATATCTATGCACCGTACCCACAGAACTAGATACGCACCAAAATAGGCTATTCCCGACCGGCCTAACTTGCCTACGCCTGCACATCCTAGGCGCACATTTATTCCGTCCACACCATTGATTTCCTATGCAAATATGCAAATGAGGGAGATACGGCGATCCACAAAAGTAAGTTTATCTGGCGCAGGCTACGCCCTGTGCGCATCAGCTGCACGTCCGGTCTAAAGTTAGTCCTTATAAAAGCAGGTTTAAATTTGGACAATCCGTCTACATGTCAGCTAAAGCAACACCGTTAGGGACGAGCTGAGCAGCCACACTTGCAGGACAACAATCTGTATGCCAACATGTCAGGGGCATCCTTGCTCATAGCTATACTACTGACTTTAGATGAGAGCAGAAGGAGGAGGGCATGGAGGAGGACACGGAGGAGGGCACGGGAGAGGATCTGCCGACCGCCACTGGGCAAGGTACTGGCAACACTCCATTTCCTTGCCAGTGGCTCTTTTTACCCTAATGGCTAAATATATATTTTATATAATGTTTTTCTGTTTAGTATATATTTTAAATTAGTTAATATAATAAATATATAATTATATATTTTTTTTTAATATATGTTTCATATTTTAAATATTATTATAATTATATTATTTATTATTAAACATTTTTTTAAATATATATATATATATGTGTGTATATATATATATATATATATATATATATATATATATATATATATATATATATATATATGTGTATATAAATTGGATGATGGCCCTCAAAATAATGGAACACACCGACACGACACAAACCTACAAACAGCAACAGACAACGGAACAAAAGCACCTTGCTTTAGGGAGGGAAAAAAATGGATGTACTTTTGCAATGGAAGGGCGTGTGTCTGGGCCTATTTATGCACTGGGCGTAGCTCACTAAGTACACTGGGCCTAGTTCCTATCTCACTGATTGAGCCAGGCCGAGTAGTGAGCATGTGCAGAGAGGCTCTGACCATAGTCAGCGTCATGCACATGCCCAGTCTGGCCGGCCCTTCATTTGCATGGGGTCATGGCTCATTTCAATGGAACACGCCCACGTCCTTCCCACTTTGAATTACACCACCTTACGCCTTGGAATTTAAGTTGCGCCGGCACAAATTTGGGCGCAAATACTCTGTGGATACGGCACTTACGTCTCTAATTTGAGCCGGTGTAACGCAAAGGAGATGCGCTACGCCGGTCTATATATGCGCCAATGTACGTGGATCTGGCTCTATAACTTTTGCACAAACCAATCAATATACGCTTATTGCGATTTTTATTACCAAAAAAATGTTTTTTTCAATATAGTTGCTCTTTTTTTGTTTATAGCACAAACAATAAAAACCGCAGAGATGATCAAATACCTCCAAAAGAAAGCTCTATTTGTGGGAAAAAAAGGATGTAAATTTTGTTTGGGTACAACGTCACACAGCCGCGCAATTGTCAGTTTAAACCCAGTGCCATATCGCAAAAAAATGGCCCGGTCATTGAGCAGCCAAAATTTTTCCGGGGCTGAAGTGGTTAAAGTCTAGAGTTGCAAATTCTCTCATACCCTGAAATACTTTTTCTCTATCTTCTAATAGTGGAATCTTTAAATCACATCCCTAGGTCTGTCTGCTGTAGATTTATTTGGCCTCCGGATCCTGTGAACTCTATCAAAGTGTAGGAGGAGGTTTGATCCCTTTATAATACTTGATGGAACACTCCCCTAACTATGGCCTTCAGATCTGTATCCTTAGTAGCCTTTGGGAGGCCCTGAATCCTTAAGTTGTTACGTCTGCTTCTATTTTTAAACAATTATCCCTAAAGGGATGCAGACCTAGCATTTTAATCATTAGCGCTCTGTAAGTTCATCAGCTGATTATTGATGAAGAAGTCACTCTCATTGAGATTCACTCTGCAGAAAACAAAACGGGCCAGATTCATGAAGAGTTAGGCTGGCGTATCCAGTGATCCGCCAGCCTAACTGTCACTTTAAGCCGGCGTTTTTGTTTTCTATAACCAGAAAACAAGAAACGCCGGGTTGGAGTTCCGATGCGATCGGCGTAATTGAATTTCGCCATCGCATCGTTACTTCAACTTAAAAATGGCGCCGTTCCCGCTGATTAACGCTGAAAAAATATGTTAATCAGCGGGAGTCGGAAATTCACAATCGTTTTCGGGCGCGACGCAGTGACTTTACGACGTTTCCGGAAGCGATACGCGACGTAAAGATAAAGCAGCCCCCTAGTGGAGTATCCTATGTTAAGTATAGCCGTCGTCATCACGTCGGAAAAAAAAAATTGCGTCGTTTGCGTAAAACATTCATGAATGGGGACGTGACGTCATTGACGTTCACTGACAGAACTTGGAGCATGCGCACTGGGATGCATTGACACTCGACGCATGCGCAGTACGTTCGCCGCGGGATCACGCTTAGTTTGAATACTACACGCCCCGTACACGCCGAATTTAAATTCCGCTGGCTCATTTGCGATGCGCTGCCGCAACTTTAGGAGCAAGTGCTTCCTGAATAACAGCACTTGCTCCTAAAATTTCGGCAGAGTAACGTAAATGAGAAGCGTTACTCCAGAGCAAAGATGCGCCCATCTACCTGAATCTGGCCCAACAGGTTTTTCTACAGAGCAAAAAAGGGTAGGACTGTGCAACAAAGTTTGTTAAAATCCTTGCAATTTACATCAATCACCAAAAGGCATTTTTTTTCTCAACAAAAGTGGAGTTACTCTTCAAAGCCTAAATATTTATTTTGATTTTACCGTAAAGTTTTATATGTTTTCCAAATTTCACAAAAGTTTACACACTTTTAAAGAGTAGAAAATAAAAATATACAGAAAAACTGACATTGGTGCTGCTAAAAAAAAAAAAAGAAATTGTATAATGAATTGTAGCTTGTGCTGCATCAGTATGTAATCACAACAATAAATCATCATAATAGTAAATAAAAAGTAAAACAAAATTAGGATGTGGAAAGTAAAAATAAGCTGTTCATCGTCTCTAGGTGATAGTGCAATATCTCTTCCTGTGATACATACTAGATTTGCTACATGGGCTCTCAAAAACATTACATTTGATGTAATCCATCCATGCAATGTTGTCAGCACATCTACCATTTGACTTTTTTCTTTCTTTTTTTGCAAATTGGGTGTTTAAGAGCATTTAGAAAATACACCTTGTTCGATGTATATTTCTGTTTCCAGGCAACAACAACAGTTTTTCTTGCAGCAATCAGTTAATGTGTGAGGAATGTTTGAGAATTATAAGCACAATATTCCATGCCAAAGTGAAAATTGATAGTGAATTGCGTAAGCAATGGAAACAAAAAGCAAATTATTCCGCGCTGTCTATCAAAGATGAGCTACAATACCAAAGACAAGTGGATGGAAAGAAAATACAAACAAAATTGTAGCGCTAAGTGATGAATGAATATACTACGTAAATAGTATATAATATACGTGGTAAATCTGTAAATACATTTATATAAATAATATGTGCAAAACACAGTCTCTATAAATGAAGTGACAGTCCAAAAAAATTGAATAATCAAGTGATGGTGCTCCAAAAATCAATAATACATAGAACCAAAGTGAGAAAAAGCCGTCATCAACTGAAAGGAGGCTTACCGGAGAGATTGAACCCTGAGGAACATACGTTCGAGAGGGTCAATCTAGTGTAATGGGGCGCATGAATGGATGAATGCTGCAGCTCCTAAAACGACCTCCAAGTTTTAAAATGGTGTAGCCAAAGGTGGATGGTTTGATGTATATTGAAGAGATCCAATAATGGTCAAACAGCAATGCCAGAAGGGAAATGTCGTGAAGAGGAAAAAGAGAGAGGGCACAAAGTGTAATGCTGGATTTAAACTGTATTTTAATGTAGGTTGAAACACTTACATCAAATAATAAAATGAAGACTGATCAGATAAAAAGCGGCAGCAGTGGAGTACCAACGCATTTTGCAATCTCATGCATCATCTGGGGTGTACCCACAATGCTGCCCTCCACAAATATATACATAATGTGACCTGGCGGAGAAAACCCCCGGGGGGAGTGTCCGACCAATAAATGACTACTTCCGGGTCATTACCAAGAATTTAAATCCTGCCTTTCAAGCCTTCTTCTGGAAAAAAACATCTCTACTTGTTTACCAAAGTTCGGAGGGTGCACATTAAAAAAATCAATAATGTGTCAATAATATATGGCTGGGGGATACTCCTGTGTGGACAATTAAACTCACCGCTTTCTGCATCCTCGTACGGTGACAACTAGCCCTCCGGAACAAACATTTACGGTTTCCGCACATCATCAAATCAGGCTGTGGTATTGTCACGTTGGAGCCGCGCCATGGAGGGATAAGTTAGTAGTAAAGACATCCAAGGATACCAGGCAGAAACAAGAGATGTATGATAACATCTGGGCTCTATGGAATCAATATATTAACTCAGAGGAGGGAAGGAACCCTATTGATGGGAGTCCTATTGGCTGAGTATGGGGGTGGAAGGGGGAGGAGTGTGGGGCTTTTTCTTTTCTTTTTTTTCTTTTCCACTTTTTATTTTTTCCTCTTTCTTCTTTTTTTTTTTTCTATAAGAGCAAGAAAAAAATAAGTGAGAAGGGAGGAGAAGGCTCAGAATACCTATTACTACATAGTAGATTAGGAAAACTGGGATTAGGCTATGTGTGTTTAAGAGTTAATGACCGAGAAGGAGAAAGACCCAGATTAATATGATGATACAAAAGAATAAATATATTGCTGAGTAAATTAGTTCTACCTTGTAGGATAGGAACAACTTGCTATAATTAATAAGATATGAAAGTTATAATGTTTGGAGCCATTTTTTCCCCCTTTAACCACTTGCCTACTGTGCACCTACACCCCCTTCCTGCCCAGACAAAATTTTAAAATTTAAGCTTCCGGCACTGCGTCGCTTTAACTGACAATTGCGCGGTCGTGCGACGTGGCTCCCAAACAAAATTGGCGTCCTTTTTTTCCCACAAATAGAGCTTTCTTTTGGTGGTATTTGATCACCTCTGCGGTTTTTATTTTTTGCGCTATAAACAAAAATAGAGCGTCAATTTAAAAAAAAAATCAATATGTTTTACTTTTTGCTGTGATAAATAACCCAATTTTTTTTAAAAAAAAAATATTTTTTTCCTCAGTTTGGGCCGATACGTATTCTTCTACATATTTTTGGTAAAAAAAAAATGCAATAAGCGTTTATCGATTGGTTTGCGCAAAATTTAGAGTGTTTACAAAATAGGGGATAGTTTATGGCATTTTTTTTTTTTTTTACTATTAATAGCGGCGATCTGCAATTTTTTTATTGGGACGGCGACGTTATGGCGGACACTTTGGACACTTTTCTGACATTTTTGGGACCATTTACATTTATACAGTGAACAATGCTTTAAATATGCATTGATTACTGTATAAATGTGACTGGCAGTGAAGGGGTTAACCACTAGGGGGCGGGGAAGGGGTTAAATGTGTGTCCTATGAGTGTTCTAACTGTGGGGGGGAGGGGGGGTGACTGGGAGAGGTGACCGATTGTGTCCCTATGTACAAGGGACACAATCTGTCTCCTCTCTCCCTGACAGGATGTGGAGCTCTGTGTTTACATACAGAGCTCCACGTCCCCGCTCAGTTACTGAGCAATCACGTGTGCCCGGCGGCGATCATTGCCGCCGGGCACTCGCACGGGATGCCAGCAGAGCGGCGGGTGCGCGCGCGCCCGCCAGCGGCTTTAAAAGGACATCACGTCATATGATGTGATGTCAGGATAATGGAGTCCTCCGCCCGCCGTCATTTGACGGTGGGCAGAGGACAAGTGGTTAATAAAGAATAAAAAATAAAACAAAGAGTTCCAAGGATGTAAAGGTTAAAGATGCCATGGTTATGTGAAGGTTTTTTTTCCTTTTCAATCAACTGAGCTATTGTATTCTGACAGCGGGAGACTTCCCCACTATCAGAATATAATGATCAGCGGTGCCGGCTATAGCTTGCAATGCCGATCAAGCAGGTAAAATCCAACAGGGCAATTGTACAGGAGTTGATCAGTAGATCATACATGCCCATACATGAATTTAAATTCAGCCGGTCTTTGCTGAACAAGATAGATTTTGATCCATGTATTTACTTTATGGCCAGCTTTACAGTAGGAGAAGAAGATTTACTATGTCAAAGCAAGTTCTCTATAAATTATTTTCCTTTTTACATTTTTAAACTCTCACGGTTAAACTATCCAAATTAGATCATGCTGATAGCAATTCTGTAATAAAATACGTATTAAAATGTATCTCTAGCAGCAACTGCTGCATGATAATTAGAGTTTAAGACATGATATAGTGTTTGGATATGTATACTATTTAACAAACATGTTCTGTGAAATCTTTGAGTTTTTTAATGTACAAGAAAATACATTTTTATTATTTTTTTATTTTTATCTTTTATAAATAGAGATCTTCAAATTCTAAAGAAAATATCCTTACTGTATTGTGGTTTGAAAAACTGTCAAGACATTTAAAAAAAATATCAGTATTCGGTATCGGCAAGTACATGAAAAAAAGTATCGGTACTTGTACTCGGTCCTAAAAAAGTGGTATCGGAACAACCCTAATTATGATTGTTTTATTATTTCCTATGATAGCCTATGTTGTTCATATGAACATGGGCATAAATCTTCACTCCATATTTTCAGTCCGTGGATTTATACAAAGTGAAAGTTATGCGGTTCCCTTTTGTGCTATCACCTTGTTTTATACATCCCAGGATCATATTACATCCTGTTAGAAATGCTCATTCAAGTGTTACTTTTGTGTAGCTTAGAAACGTGTCTTCATAACAAAGATCATCCAAATCCTTTACTTTCTTGTATTAAATTGTGGACTAGAGATGTAAACGGCCACAGATAAGCCTCTGTGTTTTTCAGAAAAAATACCGCTGTCCTCTTTATAAATCATTGAAACAAAGATACTCAGAAATTGTTGATTCTGACTTGCTTCTGGTTCTTTTTTGCTGCTCTGACATCTGTGAGCACATTTCTTGTTCTGCAGCCTTATTCATTTAAGGGCAAAGATTTATTCACATTACGCAATCCTTTCACAAACTTGGGATGCAATAATTCTCTTTATTTAAAAACAATATTTTCACCTTAAGATGTCTACCTTACAGTACTGTATACAATAGAATTGTTTTTGTACATTGCTTTTTATTAAATTTGCTGTATTCTTGCTTTTTTCAATGTATCTCCTGCCTTTTTCATAACTTGTTCGCTCATAAATACATTATGAAAAAGGACATTGCTTTTCCATCCTGCTTCTTATCACCTGTATCCAAGCACTTTGAAAACATGTACATTGCATTGCCGGATGACACCAGGAATCACTGATTGATTAGACCTACAGAAAACTTCAGGTTCAGTCTTGATCCTGGTGTAAATAACTTACTGGGTTATTTGAGAGCTCATTCACATTATCTGTGGTTTTCCACGCTGGATAATCACCAGTCTCCATAGCTCCCTACTGCTCCTCATCTCTTTTGCGACCAAATCCATCTGCACCCCGTACATTCTCAGTTTTTCCTCTATTGGTCTGATGTGTAAATAATGTGACAGTGCTGCACCTCGTACTCCACTTTTAGCCTCGTTTCACACTAGATGGCATGCAAATTCACAGTGAATTCGCTATGGATTCCACACTGCATCAAAATTGCAACCAGTTCATGCGAACCAAATGTGGAGTGTATGTTAACCACTTGCCGACTGCCGCACGCTGATTTACGACGGCAGAATGTCAGGGGTAGGCAAATGGGCATACCTGTACATTCCTTTAAATTTAGACAACTCAATTTGACACTATTTTGTGAACACCCAATGCGTTCTTAATCTGGTGGGGACAAAAAAGGGTCCTGCATGAGTTTGGTGCAAACGTGGTGCAATGTGAGCCATACAAATCCATGGCTCAGATCGCACTTCAGAGACACAGCATGTAATTCGGACAGGAATGTGCTGAGATTCGTGTGTGCATTACATACAGTGTCCCGCCCCACATCAGTGTGAACCCAGAGCACAGGTACATCTTTGGAGTGCTGCATTGTCAGTCTGGTGGGATGTACTGGCAGATTTAGCTAACACTTAGTATGAAGTTACAACAACATTTTTTATTTTTCCTTAGGGATAAAGATTTAACATAAATAAATAAATATTGACAATTGTAAGCATCCATGTCAGTGGAAAATGGTTTCTCTTAGCCCCCTGAGAGTTGTTCTGTTAACCACTTAAGCCCTGGACCATTTTGTCGCTAAAGGACAGCTCCTAAACAAAATTGGCATCCTTTTTTCCCCACAAATAGCTCCTTCTTTTGGTGGTATTTGATCACCTCAGCAGTTTTTATTTTTTGCGCTATAAACAAAAATAGATTTTTGCTATAATAAATATCCCCAAACAAATATAAAAAAAACGTTTTTTTTTCTCAGTTTATGCCGATAGGTATTCTTCTACATATTTTTAGTAAAAAAATGCAATAAGCGTTTATTGCTTGGTTTGCGCAATAGTTATAGCGTCTAGAAAAATAGGGGATAGTTTTATGGCATTTTTATTATTATTTATGTTTTAATAGAAATGGCGGCTATCAGCAATTTTTATCATGACTACAACATTATGGCAGACACATCGGACACATTTGACACTATTTTGGGACCATTGTCATTGCTATAAAATGCACTGATTACTGTGAAAATGGCACTGGCAGTGAAGGGGTTAACCTGTAGGGGGTGCTGAAGGGGTTAAGTGTGACCTAATGTGTGATTCTTACTGTGTGGGGGCGTGGCTTGGCGTGTGACGTCACTGATTGTCGTTCCATATGATAGGGAACAGACGAACAGTGACAGTCTCACTAGGAAGTACGGGGAGAGATTTGTTTACACTTACCTCTCCCTGTTCTTCAGCTCTGTGATCCGATCGTGGGACACCGCCGGCAGCGATTGGGTCCCACAGGCAAGGTCACAGAGCTCAGGATCGGGTCGCGAGCGCACCGCCGGCAGTGTGCGCGTGACCCACGGCTGGGATCTTAAAGGTCGCATCCTTGTGCCCAGCCGTGCCATTCTGTTGACGTATATCGTTGTGCGGCGGTCCTTAAGTGGTTAAAGAGCAACAGACTTACTGGGCAGATTACCAGGTGAAAATAAAAGGAAGAAAGCTAACAAGCTTGCTTTTGAAGTTAATACTACTTTATTAACAATGAATAATTACATTTGCTAGAAGCATGGCTCTGCTACATATGTGATTGCTGGCAATTCCAACTGACTTATTATTCATATAGTCAATATTAATCTTGATAACTCTCATTCAAAGGCAAGGTTGGATGTGATGGATGCAACACTGTGATATAAACCATTCACAAGAGTCTACATTGGCACATTGACCTAAAATGTCTAAGGCCGCGTACACACGAGGAGACATGTCTGATGAAAACGGTCCGCGGACCGTTTTCATCGGACATGTCTCCTGGAATATTTTGGTTTGATGTGTGTACACACCATCAGACCAAAATCCCCGGGGACAGACAACGCGGTGACGTGGCGGTGACATTGACGCCGCAACGTGCGAAAACAAGTTAGTACAATGCTTCCACGCATGCGTCTAATCAATTCGACGCATGCGGGGGATTTCGGTCCGCTGGTTAGGCGTACTAACCAGCAGACAAGTCCAACAGACAGGTTTCCAGCAGACAAGTTTCTAAGCATGATTAGAAACTTTTGTCCCCTGGAAACCTGTCCGCTAGGCCGTACACACGATCGGACATGTCCGTGGAAACTGGTCTGCGGACCAGTTTCAGCGGACATGTCTCCTCGTGTGTACGCGGCCTAAGATGTCTAACACAAAACAAGAACCCAAGCCTATTACTATATGCATTAAAATCCAAATACAAGTGTGTAAACATTAACATAGAAAATACTTGCATATCTCAGAAATAATATAATATCCTGGTATTACCTCCATTCTATTTTTAGAGAGGGCATATTCTCTGGCATTCATAAATAGATTGTGTTTCATGTGTTCTAAAAGTGGTGCAGTGTACACCCAATCCATATGTCTGTCTATAACAGTGGTCTCCAAACTGCGGGCCGGGGCCAGATGGGGCAATTTGCTTGCATTTATGTGGCCCTTGAGTACTTTTCCTCCCACTGATACAAAACACTATTTTTCCCACTGACACCAACAATGGGGCATGTTTCTTGGTGGTGACATCAACAACCGGGCGACACCAACAACGGAGCGTTATTCCTTCCACTGATACCAATTATAGGGCACTATTCCTCCTACTGATACCAATGATGGGGCACAGGTTCTCCTACTGACTCCAAAGATGGGGCACTAGTTCTCCCACTGACACCAACAATGAGGCACTATTCCTCCCACTGACACCAACAATGGGGCACTATTCCTCCCACTGACTCCAATTAAGGGGTACTATTCATCTCACTGATAGGAACGATGGGACACTATTTCTCCCATGATACCAATGATGAAGCACTATTCCTCCCACTGACATCAAAGTTGGGACAATATTGCTCCCACTGACAATGACAGGGAGCTATTCCTTCCCCTTATACTAAAGATGCATTGTTTACTCCCACTGATGGCAGGACAATTTTTACTCCAAATGGCTACGGTCCGGTCCCACTAAAGTCTGATGGATAGTAAACCGGCCCTTTGCTTAGTTTGGATACCCCTGGTCTAGAACATGTAATATTCACTTGCTGCACAACTTTTAGAACACATGCAAGCACTTTCACAAAGTCAGTCTCTGTATGCCAAGAGAAAGTTGGTCTTAATTAGCTCCATTTTTATGAAAAACTAACTGTAAGTATTTTATAATGAATTTGATACAGGTGTTTCCCCACAATGTAGAAGTGGTGCAGATTAGAACTACTTTTATTTGGTGCATTAGTTGCTGTCAGAACCAAACCTGTTGCAGATGTTTTTTGAATTAGGCAAAACAAATTACCAAGAGCAATTACTGCTAGAAAGGTGGCTTTTTCGATTCCTCAATCCTAAAGAAAAAGCATGCTCTGCACTTAGTTAATGGTCCTGCAGCCTTCTGGAAAAAAGAAGATAAAGGCACCTCTGAGTGTAGACTGTAAAACATTTAATAATAGAGCAAAGGAATAAAACTCACATGGAGGAAATGAATAATAGGCATGTATAGTAATCTGGTGGAAGGGAATTTCATTGGTTTGCACTGAGAGCCATTTCACACCACTCATGGGGCTGTCCTGGCTGGCAGAATGCTGGTAAGATGGTGGGTGGTTGAGAACGAGGGCTAGAGCTTATTATTACTATTATATCAGACTGTGGATAATGTTTTTATGTATATATTTTTAAATAAATTTGTTTTCTGATTCAATCTTGAACATAAATGTGAATAAGTGGATTTAATAATTTGCAAAGAATCATTCACCTATTATTCTTTCCTCCACGTGAGTTTTATTCCTTTTCTCTATTATTAAATGTTTTACAGTCTACACTCAGAGGTGCCTGTATCTTCTTTTCTGCATGTTTGGAGACCACTTCTACTCCCCCCTAAGGCTGGCCCTGAGCACATTGACTGTGCATCTTTCACGTTATACAAAGAGACTGCAACTTAACCACTTTAGCCCCAGGCCATATTGCTGGTCAAAGACCAGAGCACTTTTTGTGATTCGGCACTGCGTCGCTTTAACTGACAATTGCGCGGTCGTGCGACGTGGCTCCCAAACAAAATTGGCGTCCTTTTTTTCCCACAAATAGAGCTTTCTTTTGGTGGTATTTGATCATCTCTGCGATTTCTATTTTTTGCGCTATAAACAAAAATAGAGCGACCATTTATTTCACTAATGCAACTTAAAAAGTGAAACCAATATATGAGATAGACTCATTACATGCAAAGCAAGATAGCTCAAGCTGTGATTTGTCATAATTGTGATGATTATGGCTTACAGCTCATGAAAACCCCAAATCCACAATCTCCGAAAATTTGAATATTACATGCAATCAATAAAACAAGGATTGTACATAGAAAAATATCGGACCTCTGAAAAGTATAAGCATGCATATGTACTCAGTACTTGGTTTGGGCCCCTTTTGCAGCAATTACTGCCTCAATGCAGTGTGGCATGGAAGCGATCAGCCTGTAGCACTGCTGAGGTGTTATTGAAGACCAGGATGCTTCAATAGCGGCCTTCGGCACTTCTGCATTGAACCAGATTTTGGTGATTTTGTCAGTGTGGGCAGGTGACAAGTCCTGTTGGAAAATTAAGTCAGCATCCCCATAGAGCTCATCTGTGGAAGAAAGCATGAAGTGCTCCAAAATCTCCTGGTAGATGGCTGCATTGACCCAGGATGTAATGAAGCACAGTGGACCAACACCAGCAGATGACATGGCTCCCCAAATCAACACAGACTGTGGAAACTTCATACTGACTTCAAGCATCTTGCAGTGTGTGCCTCTCCGATCTTCTTCCATACTCTGGGTCCTTGGTTTCCAAATGAGATGCAAAATTTGCTCTCATCAGAAAAGAGGACTTTGGACCACTGAGCAACAGACCAGGTCTGTTTTTTTTAGCCCAGGTAAGACGCTTCTGAAATTGTTTGTTATTCAGGAGTGGCTTGACAAGAGAAATCACAACATTTGAAGCCCATGTCCAGGATCCTTCTGTGTGGTGGCTCTTGATGCACTGACTCCAGCCTCAGTCCACTCCTTGTGAAAGTCCTCTCCAGGCTGCAATCATCCCTGCTGCTTGTGCACTTTTTGCTTCCACACTTTTGCCTTCCACATAACTTTCTATTAATGTGCTTTGATACAACACTTTGGGAACATCCAATGTATTTTGCAATTACCTTTTGAGGCTTCCCCACTTTATGAAGGGTGTCAATAGTGGTTTTCTGCACAACTGTCAGGTCAGCAGTCTTTCCCATGATTGTGATTCCTACTGAACCAGAATGAGAGACCATTTAAAGGCTCAGAAACCCTTTGCAGGTGTTATGGCTTAATTAGCTGATTAGAGTGGGACACATTGAGCCTAGAATATTTCACCTGTTAACAATATTCTAATTTTCTGAGATTGTGGATTTGTGGTTTTCATGAGCTGTAAGCCATAATCACCACAATTATGACAAATCACGGCTTGAACTATCTTGCTTTGCATGTAATGAGTCTATATTCGTTTAGTATATATTAGTTTCACCTTTTAAGTTGCTTTAGTGCAGTGTTTCTCAATTGCAGTCCTCACGACCCCCCAACAGGTCATGTTTTCAGGATTTCCCTCAGATGAAAAGGCTGTGGGAATTACTAAGGCAGTGAAACTGATCAAATCACCTGTGCAAAATAATGGAAATCCTGAAAACCTGACCTGTTGGGGGGGCGTGAGGACTGGAATTGAGAAACACTGCTTTAGTGAAATAAAAAAACGTTTGCACGATATTCAAATTTTTCGAGTTTCACCTGTATATGTTTGTTTGCAGTCTTCCAGGACCTGTGATGTGTCCCAGAAGGCTGTGCAGAAAGGGGGGGAAACTTACACTTGGATCAAAATTAGGTACCCCCACCCCAAAAACTGCCAATTGTTAACGAGGAGAGGGGATCATGCACTCTTTTTGGGAAAAGTTCTGTTTTTTATACAGTTTAACATAATCTTTTGCATGCTCTATTAATAAAAGTGTAATACTAAAATGTAATCCCTGGACAACCTTCATAATTCATTGTGTAGTTTTTATGTGAATATGATGCACTTTTTAGAATAATATTTGAAGGAAATTTGTACTGCATTTGCAATGTTGGTATTTATGCTTTTTATACTGCATCATCAGTACCAGTGGAGAGTGCTCCATTAGGAACACAGGGGTGCTGCTCCGTAATCCATGCACCCTGCCCCTAATCTACATGCAGGGCACTGGCCAATGGTTTTCTATTTATTTATTTTTTAAAGCACGTGATTATAGCCAGAGGCTCTAAAAAAATTATATGCACTATTGACTTCTCCTAATCAGGAAGAGGGTCTTAAGACCAAATTGGCAGAGAAATTACCGTATTGGCCAGGAGCAGGGGGAGGCGCCGAGGAGGAGACGCAGGAGGAAGCTGCCAAAGCTGCCTGCAGCCTGGATGGGATAAGTGCAGGGTAGATGGATGAAAGGATGACAGACCGAGCGACAAGGGGGTGTGAGGGGTTTTACTGACTGATCGACTGACCAATGGGAAGGGAAAGGTTGAGGGTCTGACCGATCACCCGAACGAATGGAGGGTTGGGTGATTTCTTTGCTCCCCTTCAAAAAAAATTAGCTCACCACCTGCCACGGATCAGTACACATATTCTTTTCAGAAAAGTAGGTGTGCTCAATATTGCTGCAGTTTAATAATCCTTATTAATGATTGCTCATTTCATCCATCCTTGTTGCACATTGGCGTTTACTTATCATATATATCATGTTTGGTACTACAAAGTCCTACTGCTTTCAATACACTAAGGTCTGCGTTCATTACAGACTGGAGTCTAATAAAATATCAGGTAGTAACGAGCCATTATAGAGGTGATCAGATTATCTTCATTTGCAGATACAGCAGTGGCTTGAAAATGATGGATTAATTATTGATTACTGCTTATAGGTGTGTAATATGTATATTCTGCTGCTTTCAGTAAACTGGTAATTCTACTTCTTGACAAATGCGGCATGTATGGCCAACAGACATTTTGTCACTTGTAGTACAGAAATTCATATGACTGGCTTATTGTGAAGTAGGATTGTGTATGTTGAAAACACTAGAGGACTGTTTAGCTTACAAATATAAGATAATGTACAATATACAATGATATAAGGCCTCTATTGCCTGCCACTTTGTTTTTGAACATCATGGAATAGTTTTGTGTATGGTTGTTTATAGAAAAATGCCTTTGGTGGGAATTTTGATAAGATTGTTCCCCAATGGAAAAAGTCACTGGTTTGATAGCTCAAAGACAACATTTCTAATGAAACCAAATAACTTTGCTTACTTCACTTCTTTTCTGCGATAACATTTTCTGCTTTTTATTTGTTTTTATATCCATGATTTATTGTTCATTGATTAACTTTACACATGCATACTTTTTGCTTAATATACAGTATAGTACATATTTTAATAATCAAAAGGCAGTGCTTCACACAGCAAGTAGTAAACCTTCTCACTCTACACTGTATAGACAATTTCTGGATGTTTGCTGAATTGATGTCATAACGAAGCACCAAGACACCAAATTTGTAATGTCCCTAGACAGCAGAAATGTTTTTTTAAGAGAAAGACATTGCAACAACCTGCAAGTATTTTCAATTTTAGAACACACCCTTTACTTTCTACATGTTTCTAGCTGAGCTGTAGTCCATGGAGTTTTTTACTCTTCTGACCAAAGTTGCCTTCACACACTTGGCTTCGACAATGATACCAGGTGCAGAAATCAGACACTCTGTAATAAGGACTTTAATGGGCAAAAGCAGGGTACTTTTGGCATCAGTATGAGATGATTCTGAGGTCATTCAAAATTAATTGAAGGTGCACCTTACCTGATATTGTTCTGTATTTGTGCTGTTTAAATCTTCTTGTGCATTCCAATAGACTTGAATGGGGAGAGATGCTGTTTTAAAAGTGAACAAAAATCCCATTGACACTGGCCCATAATTTTCTGTAAACCTCCCTTCTCACAAGTTCCACTGTTGTTGTAACATCAAATGTGATCCCAGTGGAAACCAGCTAGGGAATGATTAAAGGAGCAAATAATGCAGACATGGTGACAGATAAGAGTTTTCCTCTTATGTTTTTCTATATTATTTCTCAAATGGAAGTTGGTTTTGACAGCAAATTATCTACAGGTGAGACTTAATTTATGTATCAGCAAGATGTGCCTTTAAAAGTTTTAATCATACTTCCTCACACTTGAAGCTCTTTTTTGAGCAATTTTTGCAAGTTTTTTTTTTTTTAACTGGAGTGAAGTTAATCAGCTTTTAAATTAAAAATGTCTTGGCTGAATGGAAAACAAATGATAGATAGAAGCTGATTGGTGGTTATGGACAACAATACCAGTTGAGATAGAACTTGAGTATATTTTCTTTCTAAAATGTCACTTTTGTTGTAATACATCCTAGAGCAAAAATGTATGGGGTACCCTACCACAGTCCATACCATACCCGAAGTACGCCTTTATAAAAATAAAAAAGATGCGGGCCACTTTAAAAATAAGGAAGCCCCCATATACGTCTACCTTATGTAGAGGGTACTATACATTAAATACAAGTAAACTGTAAAAAAAACACACTACACACTTTGACAAGCCCTATATATATATATATATATATATATATATATATATATATATATATATATATATATAACATGGCCCTACAATGTAAATCCATCATAAATCACATCATCCAGCAATGCAGATCCTCATCAATCATGATGACCTGCTGACACAGAAATAAAATACACAGACAATTGTGGCAGCTTCTGCATCCTTGTTCCTGTGGCTTGGCCTGATGTGTCTCACTACACACTCTAAGACTCTCTCTAGATGTAACCCCATTTGGTGCACCTTTATTACACATTATCCTCTTGTGGAGAGATCAAAATATTATTGAACAGTGTTACATTCTAAATGGAATGGTATTTATTAAACATACCTTTTTCAGATGGCAAGTCTAGTTTATGCTTTCACTGATAGTCTACATACAAACCTTATGCCCTCCTAATATCTATGCTGCAATATTGTTAGCATTATTCCTTATGGTTTCACTGACTCTGTCCGGAAACATCTATATAATGTATACATGTACATACACTCCTGAAGAAGCAGTTTCTGCGAAACAGGTAGAGCTGTTTTCTTTTTCAAATAACAGTTTTTATTAGGCACAGGGTGACCCCCGTGCCGCAGAGAAAATTGTACAAAACTTCAGCAGAGCAGTAGAACATACAGTGCATAGCATATTTCAGCACATTACAAGGCAGAAATCAGGGGAAGCTCAACTGCTCCTCACGTAAGCAACCAAACCACAAACACATTCTGCCATATGTTATATCATAGCACTCGTATAAGAAAAGCCTGCGTAACAGGGACAAATAACGCAGCAACAATAAAAAGGAAAGGGTCAGGAGAGAAATGAAGGGAAAAAAAAAGAAAAGAGAGAAGAGAAGAAAAAGAAAGAAAAAGAAAAAGGAAAGGGGGACTGCAGACGCAGGGAGATAAGGGGAGGGGTAAGGGGGGGCTCGACCCATGGCTCAGGGCGGATCCTTACGACGATGCCACTCCTCCCAGATCGCGTCATGCATTTCCAATCTATCCTGCAACCTGGCTGTCATTTTTTCCATGATCTCAACATCTTTGATCCTGGCGTAGAGGTCAGTTTGAGAGGGGGGACACAGGCGCTTCCAATGAAGGGCAACTAGGCACCTCGCGGCCGTCAGTACATGCAGTTTTTTTGAGGTTTTGGGGATTTGCAGGGGCGATACCCCCAGTAAAAATAGTTTCGGGGACCAGGGAACTGGCACCCCCAGGAGACGAGATAACAATCTCTGGGTTTCCGTCCAAAACTGTACTATCTTGGGGCAGGTCCAGTAAATATGATACAAGGTTCCCTTGGCTCCCTGGCAGCGCCAGCACCTGTCTGAGCTGGATGGATAGATAGCATGGAGAACATCCGGTGTCATATACTAAAAATACATTATTTTATAGGCATTTTCCTTGTACAGTGTACAGAGAGAGCTCTTAGCTGCCTGAGACCAGATCATTCGCCACGTCGCCTCCGGGATCTCCTCCCCGAGTGCCTTCTCCCAGCGAAGCATGTATGCATGATTACCCTGGGTGAGGAAAGAGCGAGAGTTCAACAACTGATATATATCTGATATCAGCCCACGGCGAGCAGATCCCTCCAGTACCAGTTTTTCTAAAGGCGCCGGCGCTGAGAATTGGAGCTTTGGGGCGAATGATTGTGCATAGTGTCTTATCTGCAGATTCCCATAAATCATCTGGCGAGGCAAGTTAATTTTTTTTGTAGATCAGAGAATGAGAGCAGTTTTCGGGTTATAGGGTCCACCAAATAGCCAAAATGGAAGAGGTCACGCGTCGCCCAGGGCGAAGACATCTGGTGAGTCAGACCATCAGGCATCCTAGGGTTGAACAGAAAAGAGGTCAGGAGGGACCGCTCCAAACTCAGATTATGTGTCCGGGACAATCTACGTTAGAGCGTCCTGAGGTGGAGCATGGGCCCCAAGAGTCGGCCCGGGTCCACCTCCACGCTCGCGTTCCACAGCAGGCTATTCGGGTGCTTGGGGGCCAGCCATATCTTCTCAATTTCAGTCCATATGTTACAGGAGCGCTGGGGGAACCAGGAGGTAACGGCACGCAGTTGGGCTGCCTGGTAGTACTTTAGCAGGTCAGGAAACCCCAATCCCTCGTCGGTGCGGGATGCTGTCAAGACCGTTCGGGGGATCCTGTGCTGCCCATAATTCCAGACAAAGCACACCAAGTCCGCTTGAAGCTTACGGAGGTCTGCATATGGGACTGGGATGGGCAACGTCTAGAATAGGTAACGGAGCTTGGGGAGGATGACCATCTTGATAGAAGCCACCCTACCCAAGAGGGAGATGTGGTGAACTCGCCACTTCTGCAGAAGTTCTCTTATGGACCGAAAAAAAGGGGGGAAATTAGCCTTATATAAGGTGTCAAAGGACGGGGTGATCTGCAACCCCAGATATTTCAAACCCGCTGTAGCCCAATGGTAGGGGGAGCACTGTTTCAGATGCCGGACCTCAAGGACCTATAGAGATCAAGTTCTGCGTGCAGAGTAGGCAGGGAAGTTATGGGATGGGTAAGGGTTAGGATAACGTTGTCCGCAAAAGTGCCAGCTTGAATTTCCTCCCCCGCATCGGGACTCCCCGAATGTCCGGGTTCCTGCGAATAGACGCCGCCAGGGGTTCTACGCATGACGCAAACAAAAGTGATGAGAGCGGGCATCCCTGGCGCGTCCCATTGGCTACTGGGAAAGAGGAAGAATGGGCGAAGGGGGTCTTAACCTGAGACGTAGGGTTTGTGTAAAGATGCCGTATGGCCTGCAGAAAGGGGCCCCCCGGAACCCTATGTGTTCCAGCGTGGCAAACAGGAAAGGCCAGCTGAGGCGGTCAAACGCCTTCTCTGCATCTAAACTGCATCTAAACTGAGGGCCAATGATTCTTGGCCCTCCCTGTTTACCACATCGATCAGGTCGATGACCCGCCTGGTGTTGTCCCCCGCTTGGCAGAGGGGGACAAAGCCCACCTGGTCCTTGTGGATCAAGAAAGGGAGCATCACGTTCAGGCGCAGCGAAAGGAGCTTAGTGAATATTTTTAGATCCGAGTTAAGTAGCGCAATTAGGCTCAAACACTCTGAGAGCTGCAGCGGGGGGAAGGGGGGACGCCTGAGCAACCGCGGGGACCCCAGCCGGGGAACCAACCACCTAGGCTATGAGGCTGCCGGCTCCATGGGCTGGGAAAGTCTCTGTGGCTGGGGGGAAGCATGGAGCAGGAGAGGTGCAGACTGCGGCCTATGTGCACTGTGGAACACCGCAGATGAGGGCCCTGGCACCCAGGTATCATCATGGGCTGTTAGGGGGGGAAAGTCCTCTGAGAAGGCGGGAGAGTCAGGAGGATTTGAGCTCCCAGGGGACAGGCCAGGATCGGAAGCTGTGCAGAGCAGCCAGGGGACAGTCCCGGAGCACTGCATGTGCATGGTCTCGCCGATGCCTACTGAGGCCTGCCCGGATTCCTGCTGCAGCGGCTGGCAAGGTGGGGGTGAACTCACCGCACCCGGGGCCGGGTGATAGAAGTCCGCTGCTCCCCGGATGGCTTCCGATGGTCCACTGGAGTACGCGGATGGCTGAGGCTGCGTTTCAGACGGGGACCTCGTGAGGAAGGCCGGCGCCATCCTGGGATCCCCTCCTCGAGGCATGGAGGGCGACGAAAAGTACCCACGGAGGGTCGCAGAGGTACCGGGAGGTGGTTGAGAGGACCCCCGTGGTTTAGAGGAGCGGGTGCGCCTGGATCCACCCATACAGGAGCCGGTAATGTCCCCGGAATAGGCTGTTTTGCTGTGAGCTGTGGAGGAGCTCAGCGCTCACACGTCCATACCAGGCAGCTTCCGGTCACGCCCCCTCGGTAGAGCTTTTTTCACTGCTACTGTCTAATCTCTACAGTTTAGTTATCAGGGTTTTCAGGTCATGTACCCCTGATTTGTACCATTGGGGATAACACGTTTCTGCTGCCTATAAAGTAAATTTTTCCATTTCTATTATACATTCTAAGACAATCCACTTCCTTCGCTACTCCTCACAGAATGACAAATTCCCAACCAAATATGGCTATGATCATAGACTAAATATAGCCATGGCAATATTTGGACTGTGAAGCCAGCCATTATTCCTGCTATTTTCCTTACATCCCTGGCTGACAGCTAAATGGGCCAGGCGTGGATGAGTCACAAGTTGCTAGGATGCCAATGCCCACTCATTTGTCAGACACCAAACATCAAAATTAGGATCAAATTCTAGTTTTGTTTGAATCTGAGTTTCATCCCTACTTCTGATTAGCAAATATGTCATTTTCAAACATATCATTAAAAAACATTTCTGGCTCACCATTGGTGTGAAAGAGAAGGTGCAGGCTGCTGTAGAGATAGCAGACAAATTTTCATCACCAGTCCTAGAAAGCAGAGTATTTATAGTGTGCTTTTTTTTAAAGTTCACAATACATGCACAAGCTTTTGGCTATCTAATAACAGGAAAAAGAACTAACTTGCACAGAGTATAGAAAGTATAATACATGTAACATCTCTAAAAAGTGGCATCTACAGGCAAGAGGCATAGTATGCATTCCATGTTATTACACAAATTGCCCACGTTTTAACTGCCACAATGATGGCTCTGCCTTTATTTCCCTGTAGCAAACAACATGTTAGCTGGTGGGACTTTATGATCTTGCCCTGCTGCACACACTGGCCTTTTACTATTGCTTTACACTCTGGGGTTAATTCACAAAGAGAAACGTTATTGGTTTTCTTCAGTTGTTAAATTAGCACTACTTATTTAACGATAGCAAACATGGTATTCACGAAAGCTATAATCGTTATTTAACACAGTCGTTATGGTTTTCAACTGACTCTTTATCCAATCGTTATGCCAACTACTCAGACGTTATTATTAAGATTTGGGACGTTAAAATAACTTTTAAGATCGTTAAATAATGCTGGAGAGATGCATTCTGGGAGCAAAGGGGAGGAGAACAGCTGCATGTGGAAAAGAGCAGATACAGAGAGAGAGAAAGAGACACAAGCAATACACATGGAGATTGAGCATGTGATGTGCAAAACTTCTTGTGTGTGCTTTTCTAAAGCCATGTGTATTTCCTCATACAGAGAATAAATCATGGGAGATGAGAATCGGAATTTAGCTATCACCTGGGTTTCAGAAAAGTCATCCAAAATAGTATGTGAACGGAATACACGTTTATAAATCTGAACAACATTCTAACATGTTCTTCTTCGCCTCTGCATAATTTTAAGTTCAAATAGAGCATGGTTCTATGTTGTCCAACACTACTAAAAACTTCACTACACTACAAAAATCGCCAAAAGCTTCCTCTAACAACAAAATATCACCTGGGAAATGTCATAACGCCACCCTGAGGGAGGTGTTAAATTAACGATTGCTTAACGATCGATAACTGTCAAAAAAATCTTTGTGAATTGCACTTCTGTACATATTTAACGATTTGACTCTTTAAAATAACGATTTGACTCTTTAAAATAACGATTTGACTCTTTAATAAGGATCCACACCTTAAAATATCGGTTCTGTGTAGTGAAACGTTATTTGATGATTTTTCAAAGTATTAAAACATTTAGTGAATTGAACTAGCTTCAATAACGTGCAAAATCGTTAAAATAACACCCGCAATCTGAAAATAAAGCTTTGTGAATTGACCACTATATCTCTATCCAAAACTGCCATGCACAGATTAATACTAACATGGTGAATAGTGATCTGGAAGGACCATGCTTTACTCTGTATGCATTGCAAACACTGACATGGACAATATGACTTTTAAGTCAGTAATATATTAACCTTACTATTTTGGAAGAAAGACTGCAAGTCTGTATATCCGATTTTTGAGATTCCCTAGGGCTATTTTTTTAATCAAAAAGTACCACTGGAAATTCATTGGCTCTGAAAAAGATAATAGATATTTATGGAAATGTGTTAATTTCTATGTTATGTATGTTGTTTATTTTATATTTCTATAAACTAGAACTTTATGTAGGCAAATAAAGCCCATTGCAAAATACTCCTCCTATGCACCAACCAAAAAAGGTGACTATGGACTGGAACTTGAACTGTAATGCCGCGTACACACAATCACTTTTTGTGATGAAAAAAAAACGTTGTTTTATCTCACGAAACAAATCAACGTTTTTCAAACTTCATTTTAAAAAACGACGTTGCCTACACACCATAGTTTTCTGAAAATGCTCTTGCAAAGCGTGGTTACGTACACCACGTTCTAAGGCACTCTGTTCCATTAAAGCTCCCGTCTCATAACTTGCTTCTGAGCATGCGCAGGTTTAAAAACGTTGTTTTAAACGTCGTTTTGCCCACACACGATCATTTTAAATGACACAAAAAAATGACATTTTGAAAAACGACACGCATGTTAAAGCATGTTCGAATTTATTTTTGGTCGTTTTTCAGAAGACATAAAACAACGTTTTGCCCACACACAATCATTTTAAACGTCGTTTTTTTTTTCATCACAAAAAACGACCGTGTGTACGCGGCATAACACTGAGTCAGAACACATACCCACCTTGCTGGCTGGAAAATGAACAGAAATCAGAAGCACAATGAAGAGGTTATTGTTCTTTCCAGTCTACTTACACTTCCTTGTAGCACATGCGCATATGGCAAAGCTTGATTGGCTCATAGTAATAATGCTTCTGTACAAAAAATTACTTTAGGTACTTACACCAGCTGCATGTTAAAAATGTATTTAATGATTTTTTAATGAATACTTAACTGCATTAATTTTTTTTCTTTTATGCTCTCAGTTTAGCTTTAATTATTATTGTCTTGCACTGATGATTATTAACATTAACTATGACTATGTAAATTAGTAATAAGTTGGCTTCGTTAGCACACTTCTATACAGTGTAGTTCTGAATGCAGAGGAATTCATTTGAATTATTTATCAATTGCTTATTAGATATAAGAAACACAAAAAGCTATGTGAATGTTAATATTTTTATGTAGTAATCCTTTGGTGGATTAGATGTAAACACAGACAGGATCGATAGACAGACAGATAATAGATAGATAGATAGATAGATAGATAGATAGATAGATAGATAGATAGATAGATAGATAGATAGATAGATAGATAGATAGATAATTAGTCACTAATAGCCTTTTGCTTCCAATGACTAGCCTAACATAATTTTTCAAGATTTGGTTGCTTTAGCATTTGAATTGTTGTGATGTTAGCATTGCCAAGTATTCTGCATTTAAAAAAAAAAAAAAACTTTTTTTTTTTTGTATACTTAATTTACATTTTGAACCCATTTGGAAAGAACAGCATATAATTAAAATGGAAGCTATAATAACATTTGCAATATCATATTACTAGGCATGTTATTATTTTCTGTGGACCCAGTAATGGAGGAAACAGCACAAATGTAAATGGTCTCTAATATATATAGTCACAGTATATTGTTCTGCCTAAAATTGCATGTTCTGTAGTTAAATTCATAAGTGCATCCTTAATGGAACATTGTGTATCATTTGTTATTTACTTGTTGATTGGTGTACAGAAAATTTACAGCATCTCAATGTATGGTCAATATGTGATCAATGACAAGTATATATATATTATCTTGTTCAAATAATCTGCTCTTTCGATTGGTGCAACAAAAAAAAAAACAGCTCCCTGAGCGTGTCCATGTTCCTCGGAAGAAGAAGGCAGCTTCAAAATGTAAAACTTTACTTTATAGAAAATACATTTTGTATTGAATTATGTGTTAATATATTGACAATAAGGGGGTAAAACACTTCAAACTCAACTTTAGTAAAACTGGACCTGCTTCCTTATTGATGTGAGCTCTTCAATACAAAGACACTACAGCAGCCAATCCCTACCACCACATCTGTAGTGTTGTCAAACTTCAGGTACTTAATTGGTCAGCAATTTTGACTGTCAAGGCAGTTTCCTGGTGATGTTCCTCATGTCTTCTCCAAATCCTGTGTCAACCTGTTTCTTCTCCAATTGCTTGCCCTCCTGAAGTTACTTCTTGCTTCTTTCTGCAGATTTTTCTGCCTTGGTGCAATCATACATGCCCTATTTTATACATGCCATATTCAGGTGCACTTCCTGAATCATACTATTTAAAAGGTCCCAGAGTCTATTACGAGGTATACATTGCTGTTGCTAAGGAGTGCTCCTGTGTTATTATGTCCTTTTTTGTTATTGCTCACAGTATCCTGTGCTCATGGTGTTCTTAGTTAGCCTGTCATTGCTAAGCTTCTCTTTATATAATATTTATTATATTTCCTAGCTTCTTTGTTCTCAATCTGCTTAGATTGCCTCTTACCTTCCTTATTGCTATTATTGCCTTGACCACGTCTCTGCTCTAGGCTGACGTTTCAATGTTTGGCTTTGGTAACTCCTAGCAGTGAGCTTTGGCTGCTTATCTTGCCTACTAAATGTTCTCAACTAATTATTGCTGGCAAATGGCCTGCTTGTAAAGAAGGGTCAGTTTGTTCTTAAGTGGGACTAAGGGCATCTGAGCAACAGTACAGAAGTGTAAAGCATCCTCGTAAGCTGGTTGAAAAAGGTGCCACAGCAGTGGTCATCCGGTCCTGAACCTTGCAATAATTTATCATTATTAGGTTCTTTAACCACTTAAGGACCGCCTACTGCACATTTACATCGGCAGAATGGCACGGCTGGGCACATCAAAGTATATATACTTTGATTCTAGTACCCAGCCGTGGGTCATGGGTGCGCGCCTGCGGCCGTGGGACTCGCGGACCCGATCGCCGCTGGAGTGCGGCGATCGGTCCCCGGAGCTGAGGAACAGGGGGAGCCGTGTGTAAACAACAGCATCGATCGTGTCATCCCTGTTATAGGGGGACGCGATTGATGATGTCACACCTACTGCCACACCCCCCTACAGTTGTAAACACACACAGGGAACACTCAATTTCTTACAGCGCCCCCTTGTGGTTAACTCCCAAACTGCAACTGTCATTTTCACAGTAAACAATGCAATTTAAATGCATTTTTTGCTGTGAAAATGACAATTGTCCCAAAAATGTGTCAAAATTGTCCAAAGTGTCCGCCATAATGTCGCAGTCATGAAAAAAATCACTGATCGGCGCTATTAGTAGTAAAAAAAAAATGAATAAAAATGGAATAAAACTATCCCTTATTTTGTAAACGCTATAAATTTTGCGAAAAAAACAACCGATAAACGCTTATTGCAATTTTTTTTACCAAAAATATGTAGAAGAATACGTATCGACCTAAACTGAGGATTTTTTTTTATATACAGTATATATATTGTTGGGGATATTTATTATAACAAAAAGTAAAAAATATTGATTTTTTTTCAAAATTGTGGCTCTATTTTTGTTTATAGCGCAAAAAATAAAAACCGCAGAGGTGATCAAATACCACCAAAAGAAAGCCCTATTTGTGGGGAAAAAAGGACGCCAATTTTGTTTGGGAGCCACGTCGCACGACCGCGCAATTGTCAGTTAAAACGACGCAGTGCCGATTCACAAAAAGGGGCAAGGTCCTTTAGCAGCATTTTAGTCTGGGTCTTAAGTGGTTAATTGTACAGATAACTTTACTGACTTGGTAAAAATGTAAAAGTCACTGTACTGTAGAGTTAGGCATAATGTACAATTTCAGAAGGTTTGGTAAGGTATGCAGCATTGTTTTTCACTAAAAGCTTGATTCATAGCTGTTTATTGGACTTTATAAGGGCAACCATTAAGCCCACATTGAATATTCAGAAGAAATGTGTTTTGTAAATTAAATAAGTTGAATTTTTTACAAAATATACACAGCTAACAAACAAAATATATGTTAAAATTGTACTGTCTGCCTGGAAACTATAATGCAAAAATTAACCTTTTTCATGTAAAGGGCTGCTTATTTAACTCCAAAAATGATGGTGTTTGTGCTAAAAATAATTTTTAGGTTTTTATTATTCAAAAATATTAGATAACAATCATTCATTCATAATCACTATAACAAATAACAAACTGTACAACATTTTTGTAATAAACACATTGTGAGAATAGCCAATTCTGAGGGTGGTTTCTGTGCTTATATTGATTACTTACACCAAGGAAACAGTTTAATTATAAGATACAGAGATATTTACTTTGCTAAGTTATCATCCCTTTTTAAAAATGTTTTTTTTTTTTTTTCTTCACATCAGACTTTACCATATCCAGAGAGTCACTTGTGTTTTCACAAGTAGAGAGAAACCGCCATCTCCACTTCGGTAATGCATCATTTGTGAATTTCTGTTTTAATTATTTATTTTTAAATTTATTTTCGTTTCCACCCGTTTTATTATTTTTTTTAGTCGTTAAGGGTAACTTCACACTTATGTATATTCCTCTATTTTTATTTATTAAAATTATCCCCTTTTTTATTCTGCACTTTCTCCCTTTATTCCCTCTTCTCTTACCTATCTTCCTCCATGTCTACCCTCCCCCTCCTTCTAATGTGGTTTGTTTCTAGATTTTTCCCTTTCTATTTCATTCCGACATTTTCGTTATGTATTCACGCATCCCCTTATAATTCTCCCATTGTTTCCATTTTCTGTTATGTTTTTCGAGTTGGCTATTATCGCTATTACTTAAGTATTCCAGTTTGTTATAATTATCTATTTGCGCGAACCACTCTTTTATGTCTGGTTTATTTGGATTTAGCCAGTTCTTTGGGATTAGTCCTTTAGCAGCATTTATTAACTGCAGGAGGAGGGTTTCTTTCCTTCTGTTTCTGAGACCTTTTATGTCGTGGAACAGACATGTGTAAATATTATTTTCTAATTCTTCCTGGGTTATTTCTTTTGCAATTACTTGGATTTCCCTCCAATATTCTATTATTTTGGGGCAGTTCCACCAGATATGCAGGGTTGATCCCGTCTGCCCGCAACCTCTTCAGCATAACAAAGAGTTTTCTTTATTTAGCTTATGCATTATTTCAGGTGTTCTATGCCATCTAGTGATGCATTTATAATTCATCTCGATGGTGTTCATATCTGTTGCAGAATTGTGTACTGATGCTGTAATTCTTGCGAGTTGTAAATCTTTAAATTCTTTGTTTATTTCTTGTTCCCATTTTTTTATGAATTCCGGTTTTCCTTGTGACTCAATGTCTGTCAGTATTTGGTATATTTTTGATGTTACATGTTTTATTGGGGTTTGTGTGGCATATAGTTTTTCAAATTGATTTAGATTTTCCTCCCTCTCTTATTGGTGTAGGGATTGATTTTATCAAGTGCTGGAGTTGTAAATATTCCCATTGATTGATGTTCCATCCAAGTTCTTCTTTTATCTTCTGGAATGGTTTAATCTTTCCCCTTTCGATAATATCTTTTATTTGTGCTGTTCCTATTTTATTTCCTAGTCGTGTCGCTTTTCCCGGCAAGAAAAAAATAGTGCTTGTGAGTGGTATTAAAGGTGAATTATAGATCCAGTTGTTCTGTTTGTGCAGTGTGTCCCATATTCGAAAAGCGTTCATGGTTATTCCATGTACCTTTCTTCCCAGGTCTCTGTATTTGTGAGGTATCCATATATTTTTATATAGTGCTGTGTTACTTAAACTATTTTCTATTCGTATCCATTTTTTATCTTTTTCTTTGTGTTTATTTCCCCATTCTACCATTCGTGCTATTACTGTAGCTTTATAGTATCTCTTTATATTTGGTGCTGCTAGTCCACCCCGTTTTTTATTTCTTGTGAGTGTTTTAAAATTTATCCTAGGGGTTTTGTTGTTCCAGATGTATCTTATCAGCATCGATTTCATGATCTTGAAGAAACTTTGGGGGATTTTTATGGGCAACGTCTGGAATTTATATGTTATTTAAAGGCGTTGATTCTTCCAATCCATGTAAGGGCTTTAGTAGCATTTTTTTTTAAATCTGTTTTCACCTCATTTAGCAAAGGAATGAAGTTAGCAGGAAATAGGCCCTCCATTGTGGGTGTCAACTTGATCCCATCCCTTTTTAAATTTAACCTCACTAAATCCACCGGTATTCACAATAAAGAAACTATGTACAATGCATTATTAATCTAAAAGTTCAACTCTGGCCAGTGCCATGTTAAATACTGTAATTATCTGCAAGGTCCAAAAGCAAAACTGTGCTGAGAGCTTTAAATTCATTATAACTTTGTAATTTTGCTTTAAAATCATCTTTAAAAGGAAGTTGCTAAAACTTTTAATTTTCTTCTCTTGATTACGTGACAACAGTAGCATGGCTTTCTATCCTAAAGTTCTGAACACTGTTGCTGACTACCTCTGAATACCTCTCGGCGTCTAGCTAAAACAATTGCTTTGTGAATTCTATTCTATTTAATAAAACATCATTAAACCCTTACACTACAGATCATTTTATTTTCTGTGCAGTACTTTACGTTAACTTGATCACCATGTTAAAAGGAGCAGAGCGCTTCAAGAGCTATCTGAGAAAGAGCTGGAGTTTTAATTTAAGATATTCAATATTTCATTTTTATGCACATTTTTAAAACACTATGGGGTTGATTTACTAAAGGCAAATAGACTGTGCACTTAGCAAAGTGTCTTAAGATTATATAGGAAATACAAGTTTTTTTCGAGTTTGACCAGTGATAGTTCAAAAACAAACGTTAAAAGCTCTGGATGGCACTCATTGTCTATCCAAGAGAGATATGCAGACAATTGTAAAAAAAAAAAGTTGCCACAGGAGATCCCCCTTCACCACCTTTTCTATATATTCAGGTCCCAATGCTCTGCCACATTTGGTAATGTATCCTATTTATAACTATACAAACGCTGTGCATCTGTTACAAAGCATTGCAAAATTATTTATAAATTAAATAATGGCTTTTTATAAAATGTAATTTTTTTCATGCAATGCTACACAAACTAATACAATTAACAAAAACAAAAAATGTTTGCAAGCAGACAGTAAATACATATTGGAAATAAATGTCAAAAACAGTTCATATCTTTTCATGCATAGGACACAGAAACAACACTAAGCAGCTCAACTATGCACCCAAACATAAGAACGGGGAGAAAAATGGCAGCAGGTGCTCTGGACTGATGAGTCAATATTTGATATATTTGGCTGTAGCAAAAGGCAGTTTGTTTGAGAAGGGCTGGAGAGCGGTATAATAATGAGTGTCTGCATGCAACAGGGAAGCATAGTGGGAGTTCTTTGGAGCTACGTTTCTGCAAATGTAGTTGGAGATTTGGTCAGGATCAATGGTGTCCTCAATGCTGAGAAATACAGGCTACAGATACTTATTCATCATACCATACCATCAGGGAGGCATGTGATTGGCCCCAAATGTATTCAGCAGTAGGGCAACGACCCTAAACATTCAGCCAATGTCATATTTAGTGTAAAGACGAGCATGGAGTGCTTGAAGTGATGGTTTGGCTCCCACAGAGCGCCAATCTCAACATCACCAAGTCTGTTTGGGATTACACGAAGAGACAAAATGATTTGAGGCAGCCTACATCCACAGAAGATCTGTGATTAGTTATCCAAGATGTTTGAAACAACCTACCTGCCGAGTTCCTTCAAAAACTGTGTGCAAGTGTACCTAGAAGAATTGAAGACCTAATGCTGCATTAAAGGCATAGGGTGTTCACACCAAATATTGATTTAATTTGGATTTCTATTCTGTTTATGTGCTTTCAATTTTGTTAATTGTTAAAGATAAACTATTAACACTTTTATTTATAAAAGCATCCCATCCTCTGGAACTCCCTGCCCCAGTATGTCCGATCAGCCCCTATCCTGTCCACCTTTAGGAGATCCCTGAAAACTCATTTATTCAGGGGAAGTCTATCCCACACCCACCTAACAACTGTCCCCAGGCCACCCCCATCAAATCACTCTTTGCAGCTATTACCTTTTGTACCACCACCCCCTCCCTTTAGAATGTAAGCTTTACGAGCAGGGCCCCCCTGTACCTTCTGTATTGTAAGGTAATTGTGCTGTCCCCCTCTACATTGTTTAAATATATTTTATTGATTTTTAGAAAAAGGGCATATAAAAAAGGGCAAACAACTAAATATATTTACATTCAATTTAAACACCCAAACATATACCATACACTATCCCATATCACCTACATTAGACATATCACATATTTTCGTACATAAATCCTACAGTACAAATAATCCCAGATATCGTCTTATAAATTTATGGCTCTTCCGTACTTATTTAAGACATAACATTCATAAAGTACATAGATCTCATAACTTCTCATCACTCTCCCTTCTCAGCTCTTACTCATGTCTAGAGAGGGGGGGGGGGCAGCGTGTGGGGGCGGACAGCACTATACCTACAGAGAAAAAAAAACACATATATACATATACACCCACATATACATCTTTACACCTACTGTATATACCCCCTCTACATTTTAAAGCGCTGCGTAACATGTTGGCACTATACAAATCATGTATAATAATAATAATTTACAGCATTTGTTCACACCTGTATAAATACTGTATATATATATATATATATATATATATATATATATATATATATATATATATATATATATATATATATATCCATATCCTGTTCAGTAGTGCAACCTATAGTAGTCTGTAGCAGTCCAAAATCTATCATTTGCTTTCAGAATTTAGAATTCAGATTGGTCAAAATGTGCTCTGTATGTATACGGATTACTTTCTATTCTCTTGTAGATAGATGTTAGAAGGAGACATACAGTACATGCCTGTGTATCAGATAAAATCACCAAAATATGGAATAGAAAATATAAAATGCAGCAGTCAAATCAAAAATTACTTTAATTAAAATAGTATATTAATAGCACAATTGTGCACTTGATGAGAATATATTATTGTTTCCCTTTAAAAGGAATTTCATTATGGAATCTTTGTTTTGCCTTTTTTCATTAGGCATCATCATTAAACAACTAGAGCGTTGATGTTTAGGAAAGTGGAGGTAAACATGCTAAATAGATTTTTTTTTAATATAGCATACAAATGAGTTTAATAAATAACAACCTCTTGTTATCTAATAGAAACACCTGTAGAATCTTGCTGAAATGTAGGGGAAAAAAAATCAAATGCGTGTTAATGCTGGTTACATATTGAGTGATCAATAATTACATTTTACCTAATGTTATAATGTGTACTTCAAAATAACTTTCAATATAGTTTGTGAATACTATATACTCATTGTAAACGAAACTATGTGCAGAGTAAGTAAGGTTTAGCTGTAGAAACGTATAACAACTCAAGCAGTATAATACAATACACTCAGTGCTAAAAAAAATGTATAGACAACAAAATAAAAAAGCAAACAAATAAATGTTATGCTTGTCTGGAATTTCACCTAGATGCATAGTATACTCAGTACAGACCCCCGTCACTCAGTACAGACCCCTTACACTAAGTACAGGCCCCTGTCCTTCAGTAAAGACCCCGGTACCTCAATACAGACCCCCTCGCTCAGTACAGACCCCCTCCACTAATTACAGACCCCTGTCCCTCAGTAAAGACTAAGGATGAGTCGAACACCCCCCGGTTCGCACCAGAACTTGTGATGAACAGGCAAAAAATGTGTTCCAACACGTGAACACCATTAAAGTCTATGGGACACGAACATGAAAAAACAAAAGTGATAAGTTTAAAGCAGGGGTGTCAAACTCAATTTCATCATGGGCCTCATCAGCATTATGATTGTTCTCAAAAGGGCCGGTTGTGTCTGTAAGATTAGATGTCCAGCGCATCTCCTGCTCTTACATTAGATGTCAAGAGCCAGCCGCCATCAAAAGTTGAGTTCCCCACTCTCCCTTACATCACAGTGCATCCCCCTTTCCTTATGCTGCTGTTGGGAAGAAGCTGGATGCATTTTTTAAGGTTCTCGAGGAGGACCAGAGGAGGGCTGGAGCTCTCCTGCAGCTGCAGGAGAGGTGCGAGGGCCAAATGAAATGGCCTGGGGGGCCGGAATCGGCCCGAGGGCCTTGTGTTTGACACCTGTGTTTTAAAGGCTTATATGCATGGTATTGTGATAAAAAGTGTTTGGTGACCTGGGTTCTACCCCAGGGGACATGTATCAATGCAAAAAAAATAAAAAATTTAAAAACTGCAGTTTTTTTCGGGAGCAGTGATTTTAATAATGCTTAAAGTGAAACAATAAAAATGAAATATTCCTTTAAATATCGTGCCTGGGGGGTGTCTATAGTATGCATGTAAACAGGCACATTTTTCCTGTGTTTAGAACAGTCCCGCAGCAAAATAACATTTCTAAGGGAAAAAAAGTCATTTAAAACTGATCGTGGCTGTAATGAATTGTCGTTCTCGCCAATATAGATAAAACTCATTGAAAAAAACAGCACGGGTTCCCCCCAGTCGATTACCAGGCCTTTTGGGTTTGGTATGAGTATTAAGGGGAACCCTGAACCAAATGTTTTTAAAAGAAATTGCATGTGGGTCCCCCAAAATCCATACTAGGTCTGGTATGGATATTAACCACTTAACCCCTGGACCATATTGCTGGTCAAAGACCAGAGCACTTTTTGTGATTCGGCACTGCGTCGCTTTAACTGACAATTGCGCGGTCGTGCGATGTGGCTCCCAAACAAAATTGGCGTCCTTTTTTTCCCACAAATAGAGATTTCTTTTGGTGGTATTTGATCATCTCTGCGGTTTTTATTTTTTGCGCTATAAACAAAAATAGAGCGACTATTTTGAAAAAAATGCTATATATTTTACATTTTGCTATAATAAATATTCCCAAAAAAGATATAAAAAAACATTTTTTTTCCTCAGTTTAGGCCGATACGTATTCTTCTACATATTTTTCGTAAAAAAAAATCGCAATTAGCATTTATTGATTGGTTTGCGCAAAATTTATAGCGTTTACAAAAAAGGGGGTAGTTTTATGGCATTTTTATTAATATTTTTTTTTTACTAGTAATGGCGGCGATCAGTGTTGGCAGTGAAGGGGTTAACACTAGGGGGCCGGGAAGGGGTTAAGTGTGTTCCTGCTTGTGTTCTAACTGTATGTGGGGGTGGACTCACTAGGGGAAATCACTGATCTTCTGTTCATACATTGTATGAACAGAAGATCAGCGTTTCCCCCGCTGACAGGAACGAGAGCTATGTGTTTACACACATAGCTCTCGTTCCCTGTTCTGTAACCAACGAGCGCGCGTGCCCGGCGGCGATCGCGCCCACCGGGCACGCGCGCGGGACTCGGGGGGCGAGCGGGAGCGCACGCTAAAGGTAGGACGTAGAGCTACGTGCTCTCACCCAGCAGTGCCACCGTCCCGCCGTATAACTGCGGTGGGCGGTCGGCAAGCAGTTAAGGGGAACCCTGCGCCAAATTTAAAAAAATGGTGTAGGGCCCCCCAAAATGTATGCCAGACTCTTCAGGTCTGGTATGGATTTTAAGGGAAACTCTGCACCAAAATAAAAAAATTAGGGGCCCCCCCAAAATCCATACCAGACCCTTATCCAAGCATGCAACCTGGCAGGCCACAGGAAAAGAGGGGCGACGAGAGAACGCCCCCCTCCCGAACCATACCAGGCCACTTGGCACCTTGCCTCCATGTGTTTTCCTCAACCCCACAACCCTTGCCCAGTGGTTGTGGGGATCTGCAGGCAGGGGGCTTATTGGAATCTGGGCATATTTGAATTGGTAACGGGTACATTGTACCCCTACCATTTCACAAAACAACGTGTCAAAAATTGTAAAAAGGACAGGAGACACTGCGGGATAAATCCTTTATTAAAAAATAAAAAAATAAAAATGTCTCTTTAGGAGAGCATGTGACACAGTGTTTTTTTACTTGTATCAGCATCACTAACTTTTGAAGCTTACAGTATAAGAGATTTTAATGGTTGGGTTACACCTACTTTTACATATATGCTTGAGTTGTCATTATATAATTTCATACGTGTCCTGACTGTCTGCATGGTGGGACCTCATTTTGTCACAAGGAGTGAGGTGGCAGAGCTATGTTGGACTTGTAGAGAGGGCACAGGCACAGCAGTGTCCATCTTAAACACTTCAGCCCTGGAAGTTTTTACCCCTTTAACCACTTCCATACAGGGCATTTCCACCCCCTTCCTGCCCAGACCAATTTTTAGTTTTCAGCGCTGTTGCACTTTGAATGGCAATTGCGCGGTCATGCAACACTGTACCCAAATGAAATCTTTATGTTTTTCCCCCTACAAATAGAGATTTTGTTTGGTGGTATTTTATCTCTGCGTTTTACATTTTTTGCGCTATAAACAAAAGAAGAGCAACAATTTTGAAAAAACACCATATTTTTTTTACTTTTTGATTTAATACATATCAGCATTTAAAAAAAAATAATTTTCCTCAGTTTAGACCGATACGTATTCTTCTACATATTTTTGGTAAAAAAAAAATCGCAATAAGCGTATATTGATTGGTTTGCACAAAAAATTATAGCGTCTGCAAAATAGGGGATAGAATTATTGCATTTTTATTTATTTTTTTACTAGTAATGGCGGCGATCTGCGATTTTTAATGTGACCGTGACATCGAGATCGGACACTTTTGACACGTTTTTGGGAACATTCACATTTATACAGCGATTAGTGCTATAATACTGCACTGAATACTGTGTAAATGTGACTGGCAGGGAAGGGGTTAACACTAGGGGGCGCTGAAGGGGTTAATATGTTCCCTGGGAGTAATTTCTAACTGTAGGGGCAGGGGGACTCACAAGGGGAGGAGACCGATCTGTGTTCCTCTGTACTGGGAACACACATCAGTCTCCTCCCCTCTGACAGGAGGTGGATCTGTGTGTTTACACACACAGATCCACACTCCTGCTGTGTTTGCCAGCAATCGCGGGTGCCCGGCGGACATCGTGACTGCCGGGCACGCGCACCAGGTCGCAAGCTTTGCCGCGGGCGTGCGCTCCCTAGCGGCCGCGATGCACAGGACGTCATATGACGTCTAGTCTGAAAGACACACAGTTCCTGCCGACGTCATATTATTAGTAGGGAACTGGTTAATGACCAGGCCATTTTTTGTGATACAGCACTCCATTATTTTAACTGACAACTGTACGGTCATGTGGCTCTGTACCCAAATAAAATTGATATCCTTTTCCTTTCTTTTGGTGGTATTCGACCACCTCTGCGGTTTTTATTTATTGCGCTATAAACAAAAATAAACCAACATTTTGAAAACAAAACAATATTTTTACTTTCTGCTATAATACATATCCAATAAAATTGTCTTCATCAATTTAGGCCAATATGTATTCTGATACATATTTTTGGTAAAAAAAAATCTCAATAAGCATTTATTGATTGGTTTTCACAAAAGTTATAGCGTCTATTTTACTTGTAATGGAGGTGATCAGCCATTTTTAGCGGAACTGCAACATTGCTGTGAACAGATCAGACACCTAGCTAACACTTTTGACACTTTTTGGGGAACCAGTGAAATTTTTACACTGATCAGTGCTAAAAATATATACTGACACTGTATAAATGACACTGGCAGGGAAGAGGTTAACATCAGGGGCGATAAAAGGGTTAACTGTGTTTCTTCAGTGTGTTTACAACTGTGTTTGGGGGTGGGCTTACTGCATGGGCACTCCATGTTCCTTATTAGCACAAACACTATGTAGCACTACCCCCGGAGGAGCTGCTGGTTTGTTTTGGGTGGCACATTTACCTCGTGGCACTCCAAATTCCTAGGGGTGTATGGTGCATATAGCAGTAGTAATGGAATATCTGCGACAAGTGTCTTTTCTGTGCTCTTTATTACCCAGCCGGGTAAAAACAATAAACTTGTTGAGGGAAGAAGGAGAACAGCAGATTCAGGCGTAGTATAGGGAAATAGTCCCGCTCCCACTTGTAACACTTTCTGCTCCACTCCTGCCTGATTGGACTTAGTGTACCTGGACACGCCTCTCTCACTGACCTGGCAGCCAGAGTATCACTCAAACCTTTTTAAGGAAAAGTATCTGCCACAGACCCTCCTGGGATGAATTTAAAGCTTGAGGAAAAAGTCTCTGCCACAGACCCTCCTGGAATGAACTCAGGGAGAAATCTCTGCCACAGGCCCTCACTGATTGCACTTACCGAGACAATCCTCCTTGAAAGAATTACACCTGAATCCCCTTCTAGTCGCTCAGGTATCGACTGACAGGTGATCAATCCTTCAGTGTCCGGCTACATTGATCCCCGGTGGTTTGTCAAGATCCTTTTGTATCACCAGCCTCTCAATGGCTCTCCTCAGATGGACTCCCCACTGAACAGCTATACCGCTTGGGATCTTCAGAAATGGGAACCCAGTCGACCACTGGGCTCCCGCCACAGCTCAGATGTTCTGGACCAACATGGTCCTGGAACCAGAAACACTGTGTGACACGCGTGCCCTGACCAGGTAGACCATAACGCCGGGGCGCCATGGTGCAGTCACCCTAAAGGTGGGTGCCGCACGTGGCGAAGAAGACGAACCCAGACTCAATGGCGTCTGCACCATAAATACCCTCTCCCAGCATGCCCAGCAAGGAAACTCCCTCCTGATTGGATGATGGGAAAGAGCACCCAAGTCTCGACTCCACTGTTGCCACCAGTCGTTCTGGGGTGGAACAACACCCCAGGAACAACAGAATGAGGCCACAGCATAGCCAAGCTGAGACAGAGACCCTGTTTTGAACACATTAATCTGATCAGAGTCAATTAACACTCTGATCCCACTCTAAATTTAAACAGCACCGGTATATGGAAGTAACCAGGCGTTACAACTATATGAGATTGTTCATGCCTGACAGCACAGCAATCTGCTTTCTTACATCAGCTGACCACCATTATGTCTCTGCAGGGAGCGATCGCAGGTGGATGGTGGTCATCACGTCCAACGGGTCCACTGATTAGCTCCCCCTGTGGAAAATTACATATATTTTTTATGTATTTGCTGGTAGCCTACTGTACTTTGAGGTTTGTTTTTTGGTAAAATAATGGAAGTTGGCATATGCCCTTCTGTACAAAATAATGGTGGCTGAGTACCTGACACTGTGGTGTAGCACAGGCCAAACATTTGCATGAATGTTTTGCAAAGCTGACATAAATATCCTGAGTGAGCATTTAGGAAACTGTAATAGTTCCATTACAGAAGCAGCACTGCAGAGGTCTGTGGACTGGCCCTGGGGATAGCAGTGAAAAAAATCAGCTGAATCTTCATATTATTATACAGAATTTACAGTATATGGAACCAACAGTTTACAGAGCTCATCCAGCTGATGGGGATATAGCAAAACTGACTGAAGAGGAGAACAAGAAAAAGTGTGCCTTTGAAGAAAGAAGGGGAAAAGATAATGTTTTGCAAACCCTAGCAGAAGTATGGTGGCACTGGAGGAGAGAGGAGGAGGAGAAAAATGGCACGTTAGCAGCACTGTGTAGTTAAGTGCTTGCTCTTGAGGAAAAGTAGGAGGAGGAAAAGAACATATAAGTACTAGGATCGAAATTAAATGAAAATTCACAATTGAGGAGAAAGAAAAGGATGCATTAGCAGCTCATTAAAGTGACTGCTATGTATCTCTGAAGGGGGAGGAGGAGGAGAAAAAGGGTGCAATAGTAGCAATTGCAACCACTTGACTACCTTTTAAGTGATTTACCACTGGCAAAGTAAAGAAAAAATGCTTCTAAGAGCCTCTCTAGACTATTAATCTGATATGTATGAGTCTGAAAGACATTTTAGGGAAGGGACGCTTTAGAGGGACACTTTAGTTTCATACAATGTATGGTAATTAGTCTCCAAGCATAAAAATCTTGGAGAATACTGCTACTAGTAGCTCTTACTTTGTGCCAAAGGGTTAACAACATGGATGTATATGTGATGATCTATGGGGAGGATAGTTCTACAGCCATCAAACTTGGTGATATTATGTAGCATACTGATATACTAGATTTTGCCTGGCTTTATAACTCTTTTTTGTATGTTTCTGTATTTTTTATTTTTTTGCACTATTCTTGTGCAGGGATAAACTAGTAGGATCAGATCCGCTTTTTTGAATTTCGCCGCTAGAGGCCGCTGTCACTCGGCGCAAGTAAGACCCTGGAGCGTTTGTACGTGATCGTTCCTGTTTATGGATGGAGGTGGCTACTGCCATGCCTCTCTAGTCTTCTCTGCGTTGTGGGTTTTTGACGCGCGGTGTCATTTTCTCGGCGCGGCGTGTGACGTCACAGAGGTGCGGCGGCTCTTTTTGAGCTTGTCGCATTCGTTGCCTCAGTGACCTTTCGGCCTCTGGCGGGGGGGAGTGGTGCGGCGTGCCATCATACCCGGGGGGTGGTATTTAGATGCAGCTGTATGACGTAAGTCCCCTCCCACACATGAGCTGGTTCCCACTCACACCTGGTCTGCATACAATTGACTACTCCACAGCCCTATTTAAAGCCAGGTACGTTTTACCTAAAAGTTATCTGACGTTGCAGTCAGGGTATACCTTTGACCACCGGTCGGTGGGTACGTTTTCTTATACTTTTAAGGGAGCTTCAATAATGGGATTGGTGGATTTTCATTATTCACCATACAGGAGGGATACACATATTTATCTGGCCTTTTTCTCTGTATTCACAGTCTAATGCCAGCAATCCCCTCCTAGATATACCTTTCAGTCAGCAGATTCCGTGTTTTAGCTGTATATCTGCTGACCGATCCTTTTTTTCTGTATTGGTTCATACAGACATAACTTTCCCTTTCTCTCAGTACATTGCTACCTAGTACAAATATTACTATATTTTGATGCTTTGATACAATTTATTTATTCATATAGATTCTCTTATGTGATTCAGGGTCTTTCCTTCTCCCCTCCCAAAGAGCAAAAAGAGAAAAAAAGAAAGACCCAATCGTGTAAAATTAGGCGGTTATAGCTCTGAGCCAGATAACAAGGTCTCAGATGAACTACCTTCCCTCTTCCATCTGCTCCCTAATATTTTAGGTATATATATTATTTTTCACACAATTGTGTGCAAATTATGGAAATCATATCTTAGTTGAACTTTGGGTGACCCCACATGTCCATCTCTGTTGATAGGTACTAAACAACAAAAACAAGTGCGGCGCCAAAAAAACAAAAAAAGCATCTGAACAATAAAAGCTTAAAAGTAAGTCCAATGGTGGATATGAATTGTATCCAAATGTTGATGAGCAGCTAGAAGGATATACACATCAGGAGCGATGTGAAAACAAGTGAACAAAACAAACATCCATAAGAAGAGTGCTCAATCAAAGGAAGATTTGTGTCTAAACAATGATAAAGCTAAAAATGGTATTTATTGTCTATGAACACTTTCAAAATGTCAGCTTTAACTCCATGGTGTGACAAGACTTGTAATCACAATACTGGTAGGCGACACAGATATTAAGCAACACAGTCAATCAGCGTTCCAATGTGATAAGACCTCTCCCACAGGCACGGCTTCTCAAACAAGGGAAGCGGACATGTGATGGACAAACATCAATGTAATCAGACTGATACAGTCTTACCGAATCGAGGAGAAGTGTGGTGGCAAGCCGGTGATAGGTAGGAGAAGGAACCTGGACTGTGAAAGGTCTACGGTATACGTATGGTCATGTTGCATTCTGTGCATAGAGATCAATAGGTTGTTAAACTTTATACCGTGTATGCATTTTTACGATCATTTTTTCTGTTCTTTTCTGCCTGTATTTTGTTTTTTATACATAGATCTTGCTGTCAACGTACACCGCAATCCCTTACCCCTGAAGAAGAGGTCCTATTAAGACACCTCAAAACGTTAAAACATTGGGTTACCTGTCTTCACCCTATAGACAGAACTGGGCTCTGCATCATCTCTTTTTTGTTTGTTTATGTGTTGCCAATGTTCTCAGCATAATAATTGTTTGCCTCTCACTTTGTGCTGTTATGCCCTTTGATCTCTTGGATGCTTTCCAATGGGTAGTGTAGCCTTCACTACCAATAATGTAAAATTTCCCATATATATTTTTTGTCAATAAAACTAATTTATACTTTTTTGACTATCTTGTGACTTGATTCGTCACTCAATTAACCTAGTCTTCCCAATTCAAAGTTACACTGAGGAAACACACTCCTTTGAGTGTATATAGATAGTTTATTTTTTAGGGATGTGGTAGGACTTGTAACATTAGACACCTTCACCATTTTTTTAGGGAAAAGTGGGCAGCCTATGGCCATAGAATTCAAGGCTTGACTTTTTGTTGCTGCTTGCTTGCCATTCCTATTGTTTTGCTGAAGGATGTAAAGCCTGTGGTTTTAGGTTTTCCACTGAAGCTTTGTCTGAGCCCCAGAATAGGCCAGGAGAGGTGGAAGCTACACTGCAGCATTTAGCCTGGGATGTGGCATATGATCTAGGGTACTTTTTGGGAGGACTGCTTGTTCTGAAGAGTCAAGGCTGAGGCTATAGAGGGGGAGGGGATAAAGATGCTATCACCATGATAGGCGGTATTGATGGGCACTGAAAGGTGGCACTTATGGGCACTGTTTGGCAGCACTGATGGGCACTGATGGGCATCACTGGTGGGTATTGTTGGGACTGCACTGATAATCAGGACACTGATAATCAGTGCCCTGATTATCAGTGTAGATGTCCCTTTCATACAAGCCAGTCATCATCCCTCCTCCCCTCACGATCTGTTATCAGCTGTGCTCACAGTGGGAGCAATCATAGGAGGACGTCATATGACGTCCTCCCAGAACTGCCCAGCTGCACTGTAGCTGTCATTCGGCAATAGCACAGTTGGCAAGTGGTTAATTAAAACCTGTAAGCTGATTGGTTTCTATGCAGAGTTACACAAGATTTTGCACACTCAAGTTTTAGTAAATCTCCCCCACTGCCTAAAAATATGTACCTGATAACTTCCCAATAATATATGTGACAAATTTGGCAGTACATAAATATAAACATTCATCGTGAATAATGTAATACCATTAGCCATACATGATCCAATCCACCTCTCTTGGTTTCTATTCAGGATTGGATCAGGTATGGCTAATGGTATTACATTAATTATGATGCTACATTGGATGTTTATATTTATGTACTGCACAATTTGTCACATATATCAGTGAGAAGTTATCAGGTACATATTATCAGGCAGTGGGGGAGATTTACTAAAACTTAAGTGTGGAAAATCTGGTACAACGCTGCATAGAAACCAATCAGCTTCCAGGTTTTAACCACGTCGCTAATTTGAAGAGGAATACTGTTGTTATGGTAGCAGCTAGCCACCATAACCCTGGTACTCACTTCAAGAGCGAGCGATCCGCTTTTAGATAAAACCGGTCTCTGCAGCGGATTCGCCACAAGATCACTTTTATCGGTGGCGGAAGAGGGCCCCCCTCCCGTCGCTCTCCGGTGCCCTCCGCCGCTTACCAGCATTCCACGAGTGGGCACAACTTTAAAGCGTGACATGTTGGGTATCAATTTACTTGGTGTAGCATTATCTTTCACAGTATAAAAAAAATGGGCTAACTTTACTGTTGTCTTATTTTTTAATTAAAAAAAGGGATTTTTTTCCCAAACAAGTGCGCTTGTAAGGCCGTTGCGCAAATACGGTGTGTCAAAAAGTATTACAAGTCTCTAGGGTGTTAGAAAAAATATATATAATGTTTGAGGGTTCTAAGTAATTTTCTAGCAAAAAAATGTTTTAAACACCAAATTTCAGAAAGAGGCTAATTCAGAAGTGGTTAATTAACATAGATGAGCCAAATAGAGTTGCTAGTTCAAAGAATAATCACATGACAGGGGTAAGTCACTTGACAAATATACACCAATTATAAGTGTGTTTTATTTAACCGATGAGAGAATTCTAAAAGTTCCAAAAGATTACATTTATGACAATACCAGTCACGAAGAAATAGAAGCAAAACCCTCCAAAAGAAGCACATTTTATGCAGCATTTAAACCAGAAAATCCACAGGTACATGGTAATATATTTACTAAATGTTTACAGTGTAACTAGCATAGCACTTGCACAATTAGGCTGTCCTTCCACCATTGGTGGATCTGCATGCATAGCCCACATTGCATCACTGACAGACCCTTTTAACTACATCCTTTTTTTTTTTAAGGTTTTTATTTGCCAAGTGCACATACAAAGGAAAAAAAAAAACAGAGTACACAGGGTACAATCTTAGTTACATTCAGTATTATTCTTGAAACAATACATATACGTAAGTGCAAATAGTGTTTTCCTGCTGTATTCAAACCATAAAACAGCGCACTCCAGTCATAGATGTACAGTACATCCTTAGTGTACATCCTTAGTGTATCAGCATGCATATGCAACCTGTAAATTTTTAAATATGTTGGGGTGTGCTGATATGATAGTACTGCCCATTTCCAGGGAACCACACTTTTGTCTTTTAAATATCAATGACAGAAAGGTTAGAAGAGCAAAAAAAAGAAGGTAAATGTTATTATGTTCTCTACTTTATCTTTTTTTTTTTTTTTTCAATTACAATAGGCATATTTACATTTTCAGTTCCATTCCTATTATTTATAAGTCATTTACAGCACACTATACTATACCGATTTATAAAGTTTTTAATTATTCAGCTAAGCTGAAAATTGAAGGTATCTTAATATATACTGTGCATTGATGTAGGAACCTAAGTTTGCCATTGCTTTTCTGTACCTATTAAGGTAGACAAACATGGTTTAGAAGTCTTCATAAAACAATTAATTTAGCTTTTTATTAATTCAAGACATATCTCATATAGCTAAGGGATTTAAATCTTTTTTTTTTCTCTATTTCCTGGATGAAATTAGTGGACCAATTTTAATTTTGGATTTAAAACTCATTAATGCAAAGTACATTGAACTACCATGTTTGAAGATTAAACTGACATTAAAATTAGCTAAATGGCTCTTTTGAAGCAAAGGTAAACACTAATCAAAATGTTTTGAAATAATCTTAATAGCAATGGTGCATATTTATGAGATCAGTTATATCATATTTTACTTGGTGGAAAAAATATCAGAAATAGCAGGTCAAATAAGATCTAGAAAAATTGCAGTTACCATGAAATTACAATCTGTACTATGTAAAATTAGTAACAGAACAATTTTAATTTATTGGTGCTGCAAAGAACGGAATGTACAAAAGAAAATCTATAAAAGATAAGCATCTATTCCCTATTCTCACCTGTGGTTACAAACCATGGGTAATGAAGGAAAACGGAGATTCTCCAAAGATTGCATGCCCTTCAAGAAAAACTGTAGGCAGATATACAATTCCCCTCGTTAACTCAGATACGTATATTCAATAAAAACACCATTAAATGTATTTTAAATAGCACTTCAATCTTTTTTTTATATTAGCGACTCAACAGGATTCAGCCTGAAACCACAGTTTAAGCTTTACTATACTTTATAGCATACAGAGTGTTGGTTGATGTGAGGAGAGAGCACAGGGTTGACATTTAGCAGGATCCAGTTATGATATCCTGTGATCCAGTAAAGATAGTCTGTCACTAGCTCCTGCACATAAACTGGGTTAGAAGAAAAATTCCACTTTCTATAATATCTTCAGCAATACACATTATTTATTTTACAAAAATGTCAATTCCACATCAAAATATATAAGGGGAAAACCCTTTTTTTTAGCATAAACCCTTGTTAGCATAACAGCAAATACACATGTTCTTTTAATCACCATGAATGATCTCATATGAAGCATAACAATATACTGACAAGGGAAACAATAAACTGTATGAGCTCTTTTAGACATCCACAATGTCAACATGTTTTGCAGACATATTCATAAAATTGTAAATATCCAATTAACAAAAACTTGTTTTAACGTATTTTTCAGAATATTCGTTGATTAACAAATTCAGAATTTTCTAATTTCCGGATTTCTAATTTTTGAATCTAAGAAATTCGAACATTCGAAAATCTGGAAATTTGGAAATTTTAAAATCTGAAAATTCGGAATAAAAATGTATCCGAAGTTACACATTTTCGGAAATAATGAATGTTGTATCTAATTTAATTTTTTTTAAATTTTCACATTTTTTAACTTTCAAATTTGCACATTTTTAAACTTTCAAATTTTTAAATTTTCACATTTTCAAATTCTTAAACATCGAATTTCGGATTTTCAAATTTATACGAATTTACGGATTTTGATCATAACGCATGACTGGAAAAACAAAAAAATAAAAAAAGGAACAAAAACTAAATCATTTTTTGGCAGTGCACATGTCTAGTTTCTATAACAGGAAAATCATACCCACACTTGTAAAAACACAGTATATACTTTTTCGTCTTGTCTTCAAGATCAAAGTCTGTAAATACATTTAAATAGTAAAAAAGTATATATAGAGTAGTTACCACATAAAGATATACAGACATCACATGTATAGCAAAATTACCATAGGGGTCTCCAATGTTATACATGTGCCTTATGTTATGCCACAGGGATGCAGCAACCAAACCATATACTCACAGCAGAAAGGCTGAAAGGAACACAGAGGGAGCATTAAACTTTACAGATCTTTAGAGGACACCCATGTTGTCCAAGTAGAATGGATGATGCTCACTTAAGACCACACATTGAGAGGCTCTATTTATACTTATGTAGCACCCTCGTGTGTGCTACTAGCTGTAGTACAGGCAAACCATAGTCTGGCCCAGGGATAAACCTGAGGCAGCGTACACGCGACCGAGGTTATCGCTGGAAACCAGCGAGAACCTCGCTGGAAGCTGCATTCCAGCGAGGACCTCGGCCGTGTGTATGCTCCTGGCTCGCCCCGCCCGTCGGGAATCCAGTCGAGCGAAAAGAGAGCAGGCTCTCTTTTTGCTCGACGGCCCGCCTGGATGAATGGCTGGTTGCCATTCCCGATGGGCGGGTCGCAGATTTCGACAGCCGGCAGAGAACCTCGACGGGCGGAACGATGTGTTCTGCCCGCCGAGGTTCTCTGCCGTGTGTACACGGCCTGAGACATTATATCTAGGTCAGGATTGTTAGAGGTTATGGCTGGGTGACTCATCCAGGCAGCTCCCTCGTGCCTTCCCCTGGATCTAGAATTTTGGAGAAGGTTATGGAAGTTAGCGGGTGGAGGCTAGGACCGGTTGCTCTGCATATTTGGAGGTACTTGGCCAATCCCTAGGAAGTGGGCCTGGCAAGGAACCAAGGAGCCTTTAAATATTGGATGAGCCATGCCAGCAGAGGAGTTGGGTGGAAGATGGAGAAGCAGAGGATGCTGCAGGAGTCTGTCAGTGGCCCTTGAGGGACCTCTGCTGGGGGGCATAGTTCGGACTGGAGCTCGGAAGGCTGACCTGGAAGGATGCTACCACAGGAGGTAGTTGGAGGGACCCTGTCCAGAGAGGCATCAGGAGCAAAGAGAAACAGAGTGAGTAGATCAGCCCGATGCAGTTACAGACAAGGGGAGAGACTGCCAGCTGTAGCAGATCTCTGTTGAAGATGCCGGTGTTCTTAAGTCTTCATCCAACCTTGCCCTGGAAAGTCTCCAGTGTGTGACAGTCCTGTAGACAGGGAAGAAGAAGCAGTTAGGTGGACTGGTGAAGTAGCAGCCAGGTGGGCTAGCATTTCTGTAGGAAGTAGAGCTGAGATCATCAGTGTCTACAGGGAAGCAGAAGGTGATATAGGGTGCAGTTCATTCCACGTGTGCTTTTTTCTACAAGGGACTGAGAGATCCTAGTCTGTAATGGTCTGTTGCTGAGCTAATGAGAGTCCCCAAGTGAACCCAGCAGAAGCTGATTAAATAAAGAACAAAACTATTAGAAAACATCTCCTAAAAATGCAAATGCACAAATAGTAGTCCAAGAGCACTGTGTAATCACTAAATTTATTAAGCAGGCAACCTCATTGTACACAATTCTAGTACAACAATGACATTTATCATTAAATGATTGGATAATATCTAAATGTATTGATAATATGCTAATTAACATGTTTAATTTTTGAGAACACAACTAGTCATTATTTATCATTTTTAAAAAGGGACCCCTGTAGTAGGTTTCCACATAACACCTTTAAAGAAAAAAAATATATATATATGCCATGACATTTCGTGAACTGTCAAATCATCAGCAAAATTTATGGAAGCGCATACATTATCATTTATGAGACTTTTCTAGCAGAAATCCTGAAACATCAATTGGAACACACATTGCCCTCCATTATAGATTCAGTTTCGAGGGTTTATCGTTTATAGTCCTAAAGTTCACCAGAATTCTGTGTGGGGCTTTTATACAAATTATCTTTTAACCAATTATTTTCAAAAAATATATCCATCATCTCCCCATGCTAATCAAAAAACTGCTGTACACAATTAGATATACAGTATGTCATTGCATGTACAGTGATTATTTAATGTTATTGTATGTTGAAGATTGTAACTTTCTGGAGTGATTTTTGTCCCCCTTGAGGAGACTTGGAATTTGGGCTGGATTTCTGGTAGACTTCTTGCCATACATCCAGGGTGACCTGTTGCATGTGCATGACTGGCTTGGGTATGCCCTCCAGGTAACTGTTGTGGATGTGCTCCAGTCTGGGGAGCTGGCAGTCTGGGACACTGCAGTTGACGTTTTGGTTGTGGAAACACCCAGAAGTGATGTTTTGATGTAATGACGTGCACACTCTGTGTTTAGTGAGAAGCTGCCTCATCTACACATGATCGGTTTTCCCGTCGGAAAAAAGTAGGATGATTTTTCCGAAGGAACTCCGCTCAAGCCTGCCCTGCATACACATGGTCACACAAAAGTTTGGTGAACTTTTGACTGGCAAGAACGTGGTGACGCAAAAGACTATGATGAGCCGCGAAATTGAAGTTATATGCTTCTGAGCATGCGTTGATTTGTTTCCGAGCATACGTCAAAATTTTGCGCATCGGATTGGATTTTTCCTGACGGGAAAATAGAGAACCTGCTCTCTATCTTTTTCCAGCAGCTTTTCCATTGGAAAAAGTCTGATGGAGCATACACACGGTCGTAAATCCTGACCAAAAGCTCTCATCTGACTTTTTCCAACAGTAAAACCAATCATGTGTTCAGTGCATAACTCCAGAACTGGAATTAATATAGTTATGGGATGGGAATGGAAGGGGACTGAAAAAGAGGATATGCAGAGCAACAGCTAATGGAAGTCCTCTCTAGCATGGACCACTAGGTCAATGGTGGTGGGCAGTGCGCATACCATATTTGAACCTACTTACAGGTATTACATTGGCCCCTTGTGTCCCTTCTGGACAAGATAAGGCACATACATAACACTGAGTTGTGAACTTTTTTTATAATACACTTCATCATACTTTAATAACATTATATGGAGCTGTTGAAAGATCTAAGGGAGATTAATTAATCAGGTCCCCAAGTGTGTGGCGAGTTTAAGAAATATAAGCTATTTTCATTGTTCCATTATAGTTTTTCAAACTAAATTTAAACCACTTTCAACCATTTCTCAACTAAAAAAAATTGATAATGTATCAATGCCATGAAACACTAACATTTTCTATTAACATAATGAAATTATCAAAACTGTTGCTGGTAGGTTGGAGTGATCTATTTACTCTCCCAAAGAGATGACAAATGGTGTCCTGGGGTATTTCCTCCCAGATCTGGACCAGGGCATCACTGAGCTCTTGAACAGACTGAGGTGCAACCTAACGGCATCCAGCCTGTAGAGGTCTGTGCGTGCCTCCATGGATATGCCTTCCCAGACTTTGCTGATCCATAACCAAACCGGTCATGCTGAATGATACAGGCAGCATAACGTTCTCCATGGCTTATCCAGACTCTTTCCCGTCTGTCACATGTGCTCAGGGTTAACCTGCTCTCATCTGTGAAAAGCACAGGGCACCAGTGGCGGACCTGCAAATTCTGGTGTTTAATGGCCAATGCCAATCAAACTCCACTGTGCCGGGCAGTGAGCACAGGGCCCACCTATGGACACCAGGCCCTCAGGCCACCCTAATGAAGTCTGTTGCTGATTGTTTGGTGCAAGACATTCATACCAGTGGCCTGCTGGAGGTAATTTTGTAGGGCTCTGGCAGTGCTCATCCTGTTCCTCCTTGCACAAAAGAGGCAGATACTGGTCCTGCTGATGAGTTAAGGACCTTCTACTGCTCTGTCCAGCTATCCTAGAGTAACTGCCTTCTCCAGGAATCTCCTACATGCTCTGGAGACTGTGCTGGAGCCATCCTGAAAGGAGTTGGACTGCCTGTGCAACCTCTATAGCAGTGATGGCGAACCCATGGCCCACGTGCCACAGCTGGCATGCAGAGCCCTCTCTGTGGGCACACAAAGATGAAAAGCTGGCCATCCCATACAAGATGTATCTTATCCAGACTGCACACCTGTCCCATAGAACTACATTTCCCACAGGACTCTGGGGCCAGGGGTGACATGTCCGGGGTGTGCGTGGACAAGATAAAGTGGTGCTGCATCTCTTGTGGGCTGTCTCGCACAGCAGAGTGGCTTTGGACCAAAGCAGTCTCCTCCTCTTCGGGTGTGTATATCTACACAGCCCGGAGTGGGGAGGGAGGTCCGTACAGTGGAAGGGGGGTCTGTAGTGACTTATATATACATCAACTGTGTTTCTAGATATTCTAGATATACAGAGGTTGTGTCTCCAGCATAAGAAAAAGGGTCTCCAGAATAGCAGACTTTGGGCACTGCTTTTATGGTCCAGGTATCACCTCCTGCTACCAGTAGTGACACTGATGCAAGCCAAATGCAAAACTAGTGAAAAAGAGTCAGAAAAGATGAATAGGGAAAAAATGTCAGTGGCCCCCACCTGACAAAAAATGTCAGTGGCCCCCGACCTCCAAACTGGTTTTGGAGGTCGTCTCATTGTTGCCCATCTAGTGTACCTGTTGTTATTTTCATTAACACCAAAGCAGCGGAAACTGATTTACAGATTAACTGATTTTTTTGTAATCCCAATGTAGTGTAATCAGGCATATCCTAAATGGAAGTGGCAACATTACTCTAAATTTAGAAGCAGTGCAGCATTGTTGCCACACTGACACAGTAAGGTGTATTTGGTAGATTTTACTGGTGGGATTAAAAGGCAATTAAGAGACTATGCAGGTATACAAGAGGCAGCTGTAAGTGACTTTATTGAGAAAAGCTGCAGTACATTTTATTTTAATTGGAAGCTATACTGTAGTTCTGCTTTACTTTATTCCTCCTGAGGTCTGCTCCTAGTATTGTTAATGATTTCAAGCCTGGGAAATAATGGAGCGTGTTCTATTAAAATTCCACAATGATAATATGTACAGTCTTTTTTATGAAACAGAAATGACCCATGTCACCTATTGCTATATAGATAAAGTAAATTAGTAACGCTTCTACATATTATACTTTGTACTGTATATGGAAGCTGAGGTTGTTTTTATGAGATATGGTGGGCATAGACTGAATCATCCTTAGTGGTATTGATTTGGTTTAATATAAAAAAAATGATCTACTGACATTTAAAGTACAGTAAATTCTGCAAGTGTTTTATAAGACGAGCACATTTTGTTTATAAATTTTAACTTGATAAACGAGTGAGGTCTTGCAATACGAGTAGCGGCACGTCACAACTGAGTATAAGGCTTGATTCACACTGCGGTGACTTGGGATCCAACTTGTGAGACTCCAAGTCGTGTGACATGTGATATCCCATTTTAGTCAATGAGAGCTGTCTTAATTACCACTACTGAAGTCGCTCCGAATTTAGGAAATATTTCTGTATGTCAGGAAGATCTTGCCAGAAACAGAAGATCTGTGCAAGCTTGTGTGCGATTGCCAATGTGCATGAGCTAGTGTGCACGAGCACGCATGCGCACTTGAGCGATTTCGCGTGCCTGATTCCTGGTGCCAAAATGGCTATTTAAACCAGGCTGACACACTGAAACATTGGTGTCTGATCTACAACGTTCCCTGTGTGATACCTGTGACTTTGCATCTGTTCCTGTGTTTATTCGGCATGCCTCTGACTATCCCTGCTGTCTGCCTGCATCTGACCCCAGCTTGTCTTTGACCTTGCCTGTTCCTCTGGTATCTCGGCTGTCCACCTGATACTGACCTGGCTCATTCAGTGACCCTGCTCCTGCTCCTGCTTCTGCATCTGTTCCAGTATTACCTGTCTGTGTATGACCTGGCTTGGCTGACCTTCCTGTGTTCCAGTTCCATTGGAACCTCCTCTCTGCCTACCCACCTCTGAATCCCTGTGTGTGTCACCCAGACATGAGCCTGCTCCAGTCTCCAGCCAAGTCTGCCGTTCCCAGCTCTACATTCTGATGACTACCATTTGCAGTGCCATTTGGAACTACATAACTGCCTCCCTGCTGGTGATCCTGCCAGACTACTCTGCACTCCCATGCCTCCTTTCATATTTACTGTGAAAGTAATTCCAAAGTTGTTTTCAATATTTTTTAATATGCAGCTTACTTTTAAATAACTTGTGGTTATCCTGCCGTACAGGTCCTTGTTCAGGCACTTTCTGTTATAGGAGAATGACAATGCACTGTTCCTTTTTCCCATTTGTGGTCCTGATTATTACCCTGCTATATGAGCTTCCAATGGTGAATGCAAATGGCCTTACATAAGCAAGGTCCAATGTTGTCACCATTAGGAAACTCACTCTGAGAAATGCCATGCAGCAACTGTTGGTGTGCACACATGTAGACAAGTGGCTGCTATGAGGCTATAGGGAAATGTGAAAAGTATTTTACTAAAAAGGACATGGCAGTTGTTTATGAGAACTTTAGCAAGTTAAATGTCATTCAATTGGGGTTTACCACTTTTCTTAAATGTATTCAATTATTCTTTTAAGCAAATGTCACCATAATTAGTCAAAACATTGTAGTAATTTAAAATCACATTTGTTTTCCTTTCAATAAATGCTGCAATTGATAGAACATGTGAGCTATTTCCACATACTTTACAACATAAGATTTCAAGAGAAGGATTTCTATATATATCCTGAATACATGCATTTCTAAATCTTGTGTATAAGTAATGTTAGTGGCAATGAGATGTCAAGTGTAGGGAGACAGGTCGCAATCAATGATCAAGAGGTATCTCAGCTACATGTATCATGGCTCTTCGCAAAAAGAAACTGGTTTATTTGTCACAGGCCAGATTTCAAACAATCATTTCTGACAAACAATGTGTGATCACATTTTTTTGTTAAAGGACTTTACTTAAAACCATTTTATATTCCTGCATAAAGCAGGGTCTGTTTTAAACAAAAAAAAGGGGCCTTGGTAAAAAATAAATTACGTGGGCCTATATCCTGAAATTCTGTACTGCGAGCGAAGGGCATTAAACAAATCTAAACAGTGGGGTTTAAACTGCGGATGGCCAGTTGCAAGAAAAGAATAGCATGAGTGTGGATTTATAAGATGTGCTTTCATAGTGATGCCAGAAGTATAATAATTCATAATATTTCAAATGATGTGCTTTTTAAATTAAAGCAGTAGCCCTAATAGAGCTCCTGTCTGGATAAGTTTTGCAACAGGGATTTAAAAACAATTTTTGCTTTTCTGTACCAGAAAGGAAATATAGATAATGAGTTAGTTTGCAATTCTACAGTAGGTGGGGGTAGTACAAGCTCATGAAGTTGGAACAATATGAAGATATGTTGATTCAAGAAAGACTAATTATGTTTGCTGGAACATTTTACGTTATTCAGTTTTAGAATTTGCTTATGTGTATCATCGCATCTATATCACTGAATGTGTGAATGTTGTAACTTAACCACTTCTCGCCTGGCCTATTGTCAAATGACGGTTGGATAGGACATTCATTGTTCTGGGTGGACGACATATGAATGGAATGTGCCATGTGGGCAGCCGTGGGGCGCGATCTGTCACTGGCTGGGACCACCGGATTCTGGTGCCATGTGATCGCTATTACAAATCACAACATATCACATGACAATTGTAAACAAGCTTCCTTTCATGACATCCATTGTCTATAATTGTGTTGCTAGCTATAATTGGTCACAGTGATTAGATGCTACAGAAAGGGCCAATCACAGTCCATCTGTACCATGTGATTAGCTGTGGCTAATCACAGCTAATCACAAGAAAACTCACTGCATGAATCAGTTTCACTATTATAAACAATCATAATATGTATATAAAAATAAAAAAGTTCATGATCACTTCCCCAGAGAAGCACAGTGTTACTATAGTAACATTATATTGCTCTGGTCACAGCATGTTAAAAAAAAAATATAACAAAAGGGAAAACAATTATTAACTCTTTTTTTTTTTTTGTTATATTCTGTCACTAGGCAGTGTCCATGATCACTGCTACATCACTTATATAATATAGCCGTACTGCACTGGTTACAGTATGGCAAAAAAAACTGTGACATTTTTTTTTTACATTTCTTAACCACTTCAATACCCAGCCATAGAAAATTGACGGCCTGGGATGGGATTTACCATCCTAAGTGGCCGTCAATTGACGGCCTGGGCATTGCAGGCGAATATCTGGATGATGCCTGCAGCCAGAGGCATCATCCAGATATCCTCTTCTTCAGCCGACGATTCTGCACAATGTAAGAACGATCATAGCGGCGGTTCCGCCGCTTGATCATTCTTACAGGCCGCGGGAGGGGACATCCCCCCCCCTCCCGCCGCCATCCGGTGCTTCTCCGGGCTTACCTGTGCCTTCGGGGGCCTGGAGAACGAATCGTCGGCGGTGGCAGGAAGCATAGAGATGACTGGTGACCAGATGGTCACCAGTCATCTCTATGACCGTCGGAGGACACGGGCGCGATGTGATGACGTCACGCCCGGGTCCCCGTAAGTAAACAAAGCCGCGATTGCGGCTGTAAGCCCCCATTCATGAGATCGGTGAATTTTTTTTCACCGATCTCATGGTTTCCAGCCTGGAGGAGAGATGTGAGGTCTTATTGACCCCACATCTCTCCATAAAGAGGACCTGTCACACACATTTCCTATTACAAGGGATGTTTACATTCCTTGTAATAGGAATAAAAGTGGAAAAAAAAATGAAAAAAAGTGTAAAAATAAATAAAAAATAAGTCAAAAAAATAAATAAAAGATAAAAAAAAAATTAAAACGCCCCTGTCCCCGATAGCTCGCGTGCAGAAGCGAACGCACACGCAAGTCCCGCCGACATATGTAAACGCCGTTTAAACCACATAAGTGAGGTATCGCCGCGTGCGTTAGAGTGCCAGCAACAAATCTAGCACTAGATCTCCTCTGTAAATCTAAACTGTAACCTGTAAAAAATAAATAAAGCGTTGCCTATGGAGATTTTTAAGTATCGAAGTTTGGCGCCATTCCATGAGTGTGCGCATAATTAAAGCGTGACATGTTGGGTATCTATTTACTCGGTGTAACATAATCTTTCACATAATACAAAAAAATTGGGCTAACTTTACTGTTTTGTTATTTTTTTAATTCATAAAACAATTTTTTTACAAAAAAAAGGCGTTTGAAAAATAATTGCGTAAATACCATGCAAGATAAAACTTTGGAATGACCGCCATTTTATTCCCTAGGGTGTCTGCTAAAAAAAAACATATATAATGTTTGGGGGTACTGTGTAATTTTCTAGCAAAAAAATGATGATTATTACATGTAGGAGAGAAGTGTCAGAATAGGCCCGGTATGGAGGTGGTATAAAAGCCTGGTATTGAAGCGGTTAATTTTCCCAAAAATTGTGACAACAAATTACAACTTCAAAAAACTTGTAATACCTCTTATTTTATACCTTGGGCTGTCTACTTTCCAAAAAAAGGGGTCATTTAGGGGATCTTTGTACTGTTCTGGCATTTTCGAGCTTCGTGAAATGAGAGAAAAAGAAATGTCGGACATAATTCAGAAATTAGACAGAAAATGATGCAACCAAAATTGTTTAAACACGCCAACTCCTCCATATACCGAGCTGGGTAGGAACCATAGTGATTATTAATAATGAATGGTCCAAAACCCCCCTTGGTTCTATAGTAAAAAAAAGAGACATATAGCAACATTTCAGATGTACCAATACCAAATCAATACAGGACAAGTTATGAGATTTGGAATGGCATGTATATTGGATATTATCCGGACTAACATGCTGCCATATGTCTCACAACCCTATTTTTACACATAATTTCCCAAAAGGGTCACAAAGTCCAAGGGGACTGAACGTAGTGGAAAACTGTCCCAAGAATAATGATAATCTGTAATAAACTTAGAAAAGAGGCAGATCACCTCTGGGCTATACGAAGGGGGCAAATAAACATTAGCAATAATGCACTCTAAATCAAAAAATTGTAAATGAATAATAAAAATATATATATATATCTACACTTAGGATCAATCTTAACATGTCAACAGGAGAAGACCACACCACGACAAACAAAGATAGAGACTCCCAGAGAATGTGAACAAAAATATGATTGATATGAGTTTTGAACAAATCATCTCTCGAGCAGATTGGTCTCCACAGTGGCATAGAATCTCCTATAGGCAAATGAGAGAGGGGTGAAAAGATAGCAGATAATCAAATACATCTTGGCATTTAAGCAGATCTTTCATCCCCCTAACATACCATGTTAATAATTTAACCATTTGGTCTGCCATTTTTTTTCTTTTAAAGCAAGTAACTCTGGTAGAAACCCTAACAAGATATAACACATGGTTTATTAATTTATGCTTCAATAAGTGTAATAGAGCAGCCAAAATAACAATAGGTATGAGCAAATCTACTCGGGTTAAATTTGTGAACATATTTGTAAATCCTGCTCAAAGTTTGAGGTTTGCGAACCTTGTTATGAATCCCAATGAAGTATATGGGGTTGAATCTTGTTATTAAATTCTGGCAATTTATCGAGCTAATAAATATGCTATTATCAAACAATAGACACAGGATTGCAGGCACTGCCATAGAGGACATGCACCAAAAATGTAAAAATTACATCTTAAAAAACAAACATTATCTCTCCCTACACAGAATTGTTAACTCTTCCTAACAGCTCCAACACACTGCTGTGAGGCCACCCTTTTATCATGAAGGGGCTGAGATATTCATCCCTTCAAATTGTTATTTTTATTATGATTATTATTTAAATATTTTGACAAAGATGACTGAAGGCAAAGGGAAGGGCTTAACACTAGGGGTGATCAAGGGGTTAACTGTGTTCCCTATGAGTGTTTCTAACTGTGGGGGATGGGCTTACTGGGACATGACAGAGATTACTGTTCCCGACCACTGGAAACAGTGGATCCCTGTCATGTCACCTGGCAGAACAAGGAAATGCACCAATCTGCCTGTGTACAAGGCAATCGCGGGCTGCTGGAGGACATCAAGTCCTCCCGAACCGCAGGCACGATCCAGCAGTGTGAGTGGCATGTTCTGGCAGCGGCGTGCCCACCCACAAATAAGCCTGTGCTAGCCACCGTACACCTGCGGCGATTTGCGCAGGAGAGCCATTGTGCCACCGTCAAACAACGGCAGCCGGTCATAAAGTGGCTAAATGTACAAATGTAATTGGATACTAACTTTTATAGCTAAAGTTGATCCAGGGAAAATACAATTGCCTCTTGGGGAAACAGGAAAGGTTTGTTTCCCGTGCTGGAGCAAATGGAGTCATGTATTTCAGTTTTTTTTCCTTCCTCTGGATCAACTATGGGTATAGGATTGTGTATATTGGACTATATGATATTTTTCCCCCCTTTCATTGGTTAAACACAATGGATTTTTTAACCTTAATAACTATGTAATGATGTAACTATGTAGCTATGATAGATATAATGGTGCCCCTTCACAAAGTGGGGAAGAAGGAAAAGTACCAGGGGAGGCCAAATGGGTAACTACTCTCCTAGGGGGGCCCCCACCACTTGTAAATGTACATTGCAGATACTGTATCATAGACAAAAACACAAACCTACTTTCACACCATTGTGCAGCTGATGTTGCAATACAGGAAATTACGGTAGTAGTATTTAAGTATAGATGAGAAAAATTATTGAAATTCCCCCCTTGATGATTTTTATTATTTACCCCCTTTAATTGATCCATGATCCATCAGGTAACAAACCTGTCTGTATATAACAATTATATATATATATATATATATATATATATATATATATATATATATATAAAAAAAAATTTTTTTATAGGATTCAGAAACAAACATACCATTCTTTGTGAATGATAGGTGCCCATCACACCAAACATTCAAGCTGGCATTTCCATAGGTGCTAGGCTGCCATCTTGTAGCCCCCCCCTTAACCAAGCTTATACCAAACACACCTTCCCTTTGACATATCCTTTCAGGATTCTATGACACATTTCCCACACTTTGTTAATGTTTTCATAAAACATATATATACAGTAGAGATTACAATATTTTTAACCTGTTTACCAGAGGAGGTACAAGGGCCTTACAGTGCATCATGCCAAAGCTGTGATATAGATAAGTTTGAATAATGCCATTGTCCATTGTTCCTAGATTTTAAATATTATAAATATATAAATCTGAGGCATACATATTGCATCTGATTTGTTAACCACTTCCATACTGGGCACTTAAACACCCCTCCTGACCAGACCAATTTTCAGCTTTCAGCGCTCTCACACTTTGAATGAGAATTACTCAGTCATGCAACACTGTACCCAAATGATTTTTTTGTCCTTTTTTTCATACAAATAGAGCTTTCTTTTGGTGGTATTTGATCACCTCTGCGGTTTTTATTTTTTGTGCTATTAATGAAAAAAGACAGAAAATTTGGGAAAAAAATGTTTTTTTCTTAGTTTCTGTGATAAAATTTTGCAAATTATTAATTTTTCTTCATAAATGTTGGCCACAATTTATACTGCTACATGTCTTTTATAAAAAATAACCCAAATTGTTTGGAAATTATTTGGTCTGTGTGAAAGTTTTAGAGTCTACAAGCTATAGTGCAAATCATAAAAAATTATCACATATGATCACACCTGATGTATTGAAGGCCTATCTCATTTCTTGAGACCCTAACAAGCCAGGAAAGTACAAATGACCCCCAAATAACCCCTTTTTGGAAAGTAGACATTCCAAAGTGTTTAGTAAGAGGCATGTTTAGTTATTTGAAGTTGTAATTTTTTCCCAGAATACTTTGCAAAATTAAGATTTTTATTTTTCATTTAAAAAAATTCTCAAAATTGTCATTGTAATAGCTTATTTCTATCACATGGCATGTGCATACCACAAATGACACCCCAAAATACATTCTGCTACTCCTCCTGAGTAAAACGATACCCCATGTGTGAGACTTTTTCACTGCATGGCCACATACGGAGGCCCAACATGCAGGAAGCGCCATCAGGGGTTTTAGGAGCATAAATTGCACATCTAACTAGTTGACTACCTATTACACTTGTGAAGGCCCTGGAACACCAGGACAATGGAATTACCCACAAAGTGACCCCATTTTGGAAAGCTAACACCCCAACGTATAATCTATGAGGCATAATGAGTCTTTTGAACAGTTTATTTTTGTCCAGCAGTTTTTGGAATATGTGGAAAAAAAATGAAAACACATTTTTTTTACACAAAGTTGTCCATTGATAAGATATTTCCAACACATAGCATGTACATAGAAAAAATGACACCTCAAAATACATTCTGCTACTCCTCCTGAGTAAAACGATACCCCATGTGTGAGACATTTTCACTGCCTGGCCACATACGGAGGCCCAAAATGCAGGGAGCGCCATCAGGGGTATTAGGAGCATAAATTGCACATCTAACTAGTTGACTACCTATTACACTTTTGAAGGCCCTGGAACACCAGGACAATGGAATTACCCACAAAGTGACCCCATTTTGGAAAGCTAACACCCCAACGTATAATCTATGAGGCATAATGACTCTTTTAAACAGTTTATTTTTTTCCAGCAGTTTTTGGAATATGTGGGAAAAAAATGAAAACACATTTTTTTTACACAAAGTTGTCCATTGATAAGAAATTTCCAACACATAGCATGTACATAGCAAAAATGACACCCCAAAATACATTCTGCTACTCCTCCTGAGTAAAACGATACCCCATGTGTGAGGCCTTTTCACTGCCTGGGCACATACGGAGGCCCAAAATGCAGGGAGCACCATCGGGGGTTTTAGGAGCATAAATTGCACATCTAACTAGTTGACTACCTATTACACTTTTGAAGACCCTGGAACACCAGGACAATGGAATTACCCACAAAGTGACCCCATTTTGGAAAGCTAACACCCCAACATATAATCTATGAGGCATAATGAGTCTTTTGAACAGTTTATTTTTTTCCAGCAGTTTTTGGAATATGTGGAAAAAAAATGAAAACACATTTTTTTTACACAAAGTTGTCCATTGATAAGATATTTCCAACACATAGCATGTACATAGAAAAAATTACACCTCAAAATACATTCTGCTACTCCTCCTGAGTAAAACGATACCCCATGTGTGAGACTTTTTCACTGCGTGGCCACATACGGAGGCCCAACATGCAGGAAGCGCCATCAGGGGTTTTAGGAGCATAAATTGCACATCTAACTAGTTGACTACCTATTACACTTTTGAAGGCCCTGGAACACCAGGACAATGGAATTACCCACAAAGTGACCCAATTTTGGAAAGCTAACACCCCAACGTATAATCTATGAGGCATAATGAGTCTTTTGAACAGTTTATTTTTTCCAGCAGTTTTTGGAATATGTGGAAAAAAAATGAAAACCCATTTTTTTTTACACAAAGCTGTCCATTTATAAGATATTTCCAACACATAGCATTTAGATAGCAAAAATGACACCCCAAAATAAATTCTGCTACTCCTCCTGAGTACAACAATACCACATGTGTGAGACTTCTACACAGCCTGACCACATACAGAGATCCAACATGCAAGGAACACCGTCAGGTGTTCCAGAGACACATAGCATGCACATACCAAGAGTTACACCCCAAAATACATACATACATACATATCAAAAGATTACCTGTGGTAATAGTAGCGCAGTTCTACACAGCAGGATAGCACTGGTCCAGGCAGCAGGCAGGGACTTGATCAGCAACATCCAGGCAGGGATACTGTCCCGTCAGGGTTAGTGCAGGTTGTCAGTTCATGCAACAGACAGAGGCATGATGGCATAGGTCCTACAGGCAGCAGGCAGAAGTAGGGCCTCGTTCAGGACAGAACGGGGACAGGGGTAGAGGCTTCTCCCACCCAAATCTCTTTGAAGCCTCCGGGCAACCAGACCCTAATCTAGTATGAGAAAACAAAAAAAAATTTTTCTTCATCCAGAAAATCTTTTCTGGAGCCCCTCACATATGTGAGACCCCTGTGTTGAATCCCACTAGTCCAGTAGCAGGGTACAAGATCAGTCCAAGAGGCAGGCAAAAACATGGTCAAACAGTCCAAGGTCAGTTCCAGATCAGGCAGAGGCATTACAGAATCGTTAGGCAGAAGAATGGTCGAAAAACAGTCCAGGGTCAATTCCAGATCAGACAGAGGCATTACAGAATCGTTAGGCAGAAGAATGCTCGAAAAACAGTCCAGGGTCAATTCCAGATCAGGCAGAGGTATTACAAAATCGTTAGGCAGAATCGTGGTCGAAAAACAAGCCGGGGTCAGTTACAGGGCAGGCAGTGGCATAAGGGGTGTATAGGTGTGAGAAGGCAGGAACGGAGGATTAATAATTTAGTTTGGTATGGTAACGCCGAAAACAGCCAACTACACAGAGGCCTGGTTGGGAAGGACAATCAGCACAATGATAAACTGAGTCTCTTCTGACTCCTTCACTGGCACACACCTTGCATCTTTTTTGACCTCATCGGCCTGTTGCTGTGAGAGGAACTTTATCAGGGAAATGGCGTTCGGAGAGTCGACTTAGAACATCTGATCGAATGTTCTGGGGCAGGTCGTTCGGGAATATCAGGGAAGTGGTGATTTCTTCCTGGTAGCCAATAGACATGTGCACAGAAAAAAATTTCGTTTTTTTTTGTTCCGTTTCGTATGGTCCCGTCTGTTCGTTTCCGTTCGTTTTTCGTAAGACGCCCGTTTTCCCGTTCGTTCCCGTTCGTTTGTCGTACGACGTGATTTTTTCGTATTCCGATCGTTTCGTATTTCCGTTACCGTTTTATTTTCGTACATGCGGGATGATTCGTTATTCTGTTTAATTCATGTTCGTTTCTTGTTTTTTTTGACAGTAAAAGTTTTTTATTTTTATTGACATACCAACAAGTAACAGAAAACAATGACAGTCGGAAGGAAATATGCACATTCAGTCACATAATGCAGTTATAGAGTGATCACAGGAGTCAAAGGAAGTGAGATGTAGAGGCCATAAAGACATACGGACGAGTGAGCAGAACCCCAACCAGCAGAACCCTAAGACCGGGGGGGGGGCAGCTAACCCGAGGCATCAATCCAGCTGGACCATATCTTGTCAAACTTGGCCGGACAGTTCCTGCTCTCGTATGTGATCCTATAGAGCGGTAGAACCTTATCAATCGCCGCTCGCCACGAGGCACCCGTAGGGAGCTCTTTGCCCCTCCAGCGGAGGAGTATCTCCCTTCTGGCGTAAAATAGAGCAAACGTGATGCACAGTTTGACATATCTGTCTCCCTCAATTTCACCCAGATAACTAAGCAGGAATATGCGAGGATCCATAACCAAGTCCATTCCACACAAGGTAGACAGGGTGTCAGCCACCTCCTTCCAAAACGTGCTCAGCTTTGGATAGGTCCATACCATGTGAAAGAACGTCCCAGTGTCAAGCAGACACCGGGTACAGAGCGGGCTCCTAGAGGGATAAATCCCTGCCAACCTCTGCGGTGTGTAATATGCTCTATGTAAGAATTTCAGCTGGATAAAACGGTCTCGGGAGGCTATCATAGATGAGATATAGGAGGTGACACAATCCTCCCACACCTCCTCGTCAAGGTCAGGGATGTCCGCGTTCCACTTACTCAGGGCCCCGGTCGTGTCCACGTCATGAACCACTGTGAGTCGGAGGTAAAGCGAAGAGAGAGGGCTCCCCATCACACTTGAAATCAGCAAGCGCTCAACAGAGTCGGGCTCGAGGGTCACCGGGCTTGGGAATTGCGAGGCAAGGGCATGTCTAAGCTGCCAGTATCTAAATTGGAAGGAGAGGGGAAGGTGGTAAGTCCGTCTCAACTCCTGGAACGTCACAATCCCACCGTTCGGCATCACATGCCGGAGGGTAAGGATGCCTTTTTTTGCCCACGGCGCCGGATCCGGGATCTTGGAAAGGTGGGGAAGAAGGGGATTGGCCCATAGGGGAGTGTGGGGGGAAACCGATCCGGGCTTAACGATCTTGGCCCTGGAGGAGCGCCACACTGATAGGACAGTCTTCATGGGTACAGTGACTGACAGGTGGGCCTTGGGGCCCCTAAAAGCCAGATTGGAAAGCGCCGCGTATGAGCCCAGTACCGCCGCCTCCAACGCGACGGCCGGGTTCTGTCTGGGTTGGGAGAACCACCAACGCACCGTGACCAGTACCGCCGCCCAGTAATATATCAAAAAGTTCGGAAGCGCCAGCGCCCCGCTCGATAATGGAAGGTAGAGAATCCACCGCGCCACCCGGGGCGGACGCCTAGCCCAGACAAAGGTTGTGATTACACCATCCAGTTGTCTAAAAAACGACCGGGGGATAGGGACCGGGGTTTGTCTAAAGAAATATAGGAGCTTAGGTAGGTAGATCATTTTAATCAGGTTCCCACGCCCTACCGGTGTAAGGGGGAGGTTTCGCCATGTCGCGCATTTCTTAGTCAGCTGCTCCAACACCGGGAGGACATTCTTAGTAAGGTAGCTCCCCCGCTCCAAACCCACCCGGACCCCCAGATAGGTAAACTCCTCCACCCAGCGAAGAGGCGTATGCGAGTCCACCCGGGGCACCGACGGGTGAAGCGGGAATAGTATCGATTTGTCCCAATTGATTCGGATCCCCGAGAACTGACTGAAATTATCAAAGTGGGCAAGGGCCTTACTCAGGGAGGCGGAGGCATCCGCCAAATACAATAGGGAGTCGTCCGCATATAAGGACAGTTTTTCCTCCAGGGGACCCACCCGGACTCCCCTAACCTCGGCGTCTCCCCGCAAGTGGGCAGCCAGGGGTTCGAGAGCGAGGGCAAACCGCCCCGGGGACAACGGGCAACCCTGCCTAGTCCCCCTCCCCAGGGAGAAGGAGTCCGACAAGGTGCCATTAGTGCGAACGCGGGCCCTGGGGTGGTCATAAAGCATGCGAATCCAAGAGAGGAAACGGGGGCCGAGGCCAAAGCGAGAGTGGACCGTCCAGAGATAGCCCCACTCGACCGAGTCGAAGGCCTTCTCAGCGTCGAGTGAGGCCACCACACCCGGCGCCCCCGGCCCCGCAATCGCCAAGTGCGTGTGCAAGCGACGCAAATTGATATCTGTACCTCTGCCCGGCATGAAGCCCGTCTGGTCCGGATGGACCAAGGCCGTGATGACCGAGTTCAGGCGGTTGGCCAGTACCTTCGCAAAGATCTTAGCGTCGACATTGAGAAGTGAGATGGGTCGATAAGAAGAACAAAGGGCAGGGTCCTTACCGGGCTTGGGGATGACCACTATTACTGTGTCGCTCATGGAATCGGGGAGAGCACCGGAGTCCGACGCCTGAGAGAAGAGGGACAACAGTCTAGGGGCAAGATCCTCTGCATAATTCTTATAGAATTCCACCGGGAACCCATCCGGGCCCGGCGTCTTCCCCCCCTGCATCACCTTCAGTGCCCGCTGAATCTCCTCCAATTTGATCGGGGTATCCAGTTTCCCCGCCGAAGAGGAGGTGAGGACAGGGACATCCACAGCATCCAGGTATTCAACCAAGGCAGACTGGTCATACGCCACTCTGGAGCTATAGAGTCTCCGGTAGTATGCGGCGAAGCATGCATTAATCTCCCCGGGAGTAGAGTGGGGGGCCCCATCATGACCCACAATTTGGGCAATGGTGAAGACCCCCGACTGTTCCCTAGACAGCCAGGCCAGGAGTCTACCAGTCCTCTCCCCCTGTTCGAAGATGCGCTGTGACTGGTGAAGCATTCTCTTCTCCGTCAGGGCTGTCCGTAACAAAAGCGTCTGTCGCGTCAATAGCTGTAGCTGTTCATAGTGGTGAGGGTCCCGAGTCCGAACATAGAGGGCCTCCTGTCTAGTCGCGTCCCCCTCAGCCTTAACCAAGTCCACCCGGCGCTCCCGCCGCACCGCGGCAATGATTGATTGAAATTGTCCCCTGGAAGAGGCCTTAAAGGCATCCCAGACAGTGTTCTCAGTCACCGTACCCGGGTTGTCAGACCAGTACTGTCGGAGAGATTCATGAAACCGAGGCTCCACCTCCGCATCGGTGATCCAGAATCGGGAGAGTCGCCAGAGTCTGTCGGACGGGTCAGTCGTCAGAGATAGGAGAAGTGGTGCGTGGTCCGAAATCCCCCTAGGGAGGATGAGGACATCCCGGACCCTAGGCAGGACCGGGGCCCCAACATAGGCCAGGTCTATTCGAGAAAAGGATTTATGAGTAGCGGAGTGGCAGGTAAAGGCCTTGGTGGTCGGGTGTCTCCACCGCCATACGTCAGTGAGGCCATACGTGTCAGCCCAGGCCGCCAGTCCCCGGCGGGTCGTGCCAGGTCCGGCACAGCGGTCCATGTCAGAGTCCGGGACAAGGTTAAAGTCACCCAAGAGTACTACATTATCAGAGGGGAACTGTGCTAATTTAGTTGCAAGCAGAGTCAGGACCACTAGGGAGGCAGGTGGTGGCAGGTACAGGCCCACCAACACCCATGGTAAACTATGGATCAACGCATATACTATCACAAACCTGCCATCTGGGTCGAGAACCAAGTCAAGTAGCTTAAAGGGGAGTGATTTAAGGACAAGGACACTAACACCCCTAGCGTAGCTCGAGTAGGTGGAATGGTAGTGGTGCCCCACCCACGGCTTCTTCAGGCTGAGAGTCCTACTCCCTATCAGGTGCGTCTCCTGTAACACACAGACATGGGGGTGGTACTTCTTAATAAATTGAAACACCAAGGAGCGTTTGATCGGGGAATTTAGCCCCCGTGTGTTCCAGGAGAGGATGTCAAGGGTAGCCATGTGGGTCAGTGTGGGGGGTGTGGCAAGGATCAACAAGGGTCAGGGGACGTGGGACAGCCCCAGCAGCCAATGTCGGGCTGAGGGGAGCACCACGGCCCCAGGCCAGTACATCTACATACAATGAGGAAATTACTGTCATACAACATAAAATCAAAACACAGGAGCCAACAGGGCAGCCCAACAAACCCAACTCCCCCCCACCCCACCCCCCTCCCCAAAACCCGGAGGAGAGTCTTCATCTCAAAAAAGAAAAAAGCAGCCTTCAGGCCAGTTTTAAGGGCAGTGAACAGAAGGCAGTCCGCCCCTTTTGGATCAAATAGTCAAGGGAAATAAAAGAAAAACCCAAAACAAAAAGAGTTCCTTCATGACTTCCGGAGCAGATAACAGTGTGTGGATCACCCGGAGCCCCGGGGGCACTAAACTTTAGGGAGAACGTTTCAAACAGTTCGGTGGGGAGGTTCAAGCCCGCTCCAGGGCAGGGGTCAGCAACGGTGACTCAGAGGGGGCCCTCCCGCAAAAAATGTAAGAGGGTCCTCACACAGGGGGGGACAGACTGAGCGGCCAGCAGGGGTAAAGGCACGGGGGGGAGGGGGGGGGTCCAAGAGATCTGCACCCCACAGCAGCCATAGGGGACACGATGGGGAAGAAGAACAGGAGATCAGTCCAGGACAGATTAGGAGAGGGTCCCCCAGCCCCCATCTCCCCAAGCTCCAAACCCCCACCCCGGCATTTCCACATCTCCCCCCTCACCCAGAGAAGCACCAGGGCCCACCACGTAGCATACTCACAGAGGAGTGCAAACAGGCATCTTGACAGAGTCAGCGCGGCAGCGTTTCTGCCCAGGCCACTGAAGGTGGTCCCCGGAGGTAGGTGCCCGGACCGTCCCCCCCGTTCAGATAGTCCCTGACTATCGGTTGGCCCAGGTTGTGCCCAAGGGTACCCGGGAGATCAATTTCACCATAGAAAAGGACACAGAGTCATGCAGCAAGTGAAATCAGAGCTCTCCGTTTATTTAGGCTTGTCTGGGATTCTTTATACACAAATTGGGGAGGATGTATTAGACATTAGCATAAGATAAATTGTCAGTATTCTATAGGCGGATACAGATGCAGGGAAGAAAGGGAGTCATAACCTTGGAACATCGAAAAAAGAACAAAAGCATATTATTTTCCGAGAAACTGCTGAGACCACAATTCCCAGATAACACATTCCACAGACAAGGACGTGCAAAAGCAAATATCTAAAATGGAGATGAAGAGTGAACAAAATGGCGTTACTATTGCAAAAGCATAAAACTCCTTCAATCCCCTCTTAAAATCATGTATATGTACAAAAATGATTTTCATCTATCTTCGTGTGAAGGATGTCATCAGGGACCTAGTCTCCCTGGGTGTGGGAAGTGTGAATAGGTGACTGAGCCTTGGGTTCCTTGCTAGTATAAAAAGGACCTATTCCACCCATCCTAAACAACGAGGTTACACTTCTTTCTTAGCTTATGTTTCTTTATGTAATCAGCATAGCCTTGGGGGGAGGGGTTAAAAGGGACCTCCAAGTCAGAGGTTACAGTGGAAAGCATTGAAAGATTGTCTATACCTTTGCTAAATATTTTGCGAAAGCAGGGGATCACACAGCAGACTATTACTCCTATTACAAGGAGTACTACAACTATAAAAATTCCTAGTTGGACTAGGATTTGTTTCCAGTTAGCAAACCACCCAAACCACTGATCCCAGGGGTTGGTTAACCCTGAATTGTTCTTCAGTTCCACAGATAGGTTTTCTAGTTTCTGAATTGCTAGAGTAACCTTACCATTGGGACCAGTGTTATCAGGAATGTAGGTGCAACATCCCTCAGTTTTTACCAATATATACACATGTGCCCCCCTTCTCGGCCAGAATCATGTCCAGAGACATCCGATTCTGGAAAGTCATTTGGGAAGTGAATTCGAGCTGTTCTGCTATTCCCTTTAGGGCATCCCTTGTATCATTAACAAACCTTTGTTGGTTGTAATAAATATAATTTATCCAATCAACATTCTTATTTATGGTTATGATAGGGATTAAGGACTCAAAACCTGCAGCAACTTGATCCCTTGCTTTAAATTCACTAGGGACCCCTCTTGGCACCCCTATCGAATCTATATATACATGTGGATCAAAACTTCCTCCTGGGGATTCTCTTTTTCTTCTTCTTAGGGGGTTGGAGGAAATCTGATCATTATCAGGATTACTTTCTGACACTATGTGTAGGGGCATTATAACTTTGGCCAGGGCGCATTCTCCTTTCCATGGGGAATCTAATTTGGTTCTTAATTTCATATCACCACGTATCCAATAAATGTCCCCGAGGGACCTTGTTTGGTTCACAATTGTTGTATTCCTTTTCTCATGGCAATAACCCTCAGGAAATACCTGGAGGTCTCTGCCTTTACCCTTAGGTGTACCATTGGATATATAACAGGTATAATTCCCTGGGTATATGGTGATATGACTACCTGGATTTGGGTTTTTCGATAAGATAGGATACTCTTTCTTCCATTTCTCGCAAAGTGTGTTATTAGTGGGTGTGGAGGTGAAGAGGCTCAGGAAACATTCCTCTTGGTTGGAAGGGATATTGAGGGGCACAGTACCCAAGTGAGGTCTGGCCTTACCACACACATAGCAATTACTTTTATTATGGGTGTGGGCATTATACTTCATCCATTCCAACCATAGGTTGACATCCGAGAACCCAGTTTCTATGGCTAGAGTGTCTTCATATGTGGGATCTGCTATGGCCATCATCTCTTGAATTGTTTGAATACGGGGTTTTAGAGGATTTATGGGGGGGCCTTGTTGCCATTCTTTAGAGTTATACATATCTTTTATTTCAAACTTGCCTAAGGGTCTATCAGTCCCTCCCCGCACCCATCTTCCCATCCAGTAAGCTCCCTCATCCCCCTTTTGTGGGTTTTCAATATTAAGGATTAGTTGGTATGCTGTGCCCCCGGATCTGAACTTTATATCCCCATCACTCCCGGTGGGTAAGTACCTACTGGTGACACATCGTTTGGGGGCTGGGCCCCTCCATGACAATGTCATCCTAGAGATAAGGGATTTCCCATTTCTATCTTTCCTACCTAGTGCTGACTGAGGTTTGTATGCCCAATCTTGTCCTGTGCTCCATCCCACACTTCCCCAATGTTTACAGTCTTGTCCCCAATGATTGTCCGTGACACATATATATATTTCCGGGTCTTGATCTCTTCTTTCATGACACTGCCATGCAGCGCCGGGGCATGGCGCAACATCACAGTAGTCAAACAAGAAGGTGGCTACTTGTGTATTGGAGGAGTTAAACCAGAGTTGTATCAGACCTGTTTTCTGTGTGATGGCTACCTGTTGGGGATTTGGGGAAGAAAGAGGGACACTTCTCCTTGTCCTGCATGGTTGTTTGTTTGTATAAGTTCTACCACAAATAACTTGTAGCCTGCCCAAGTCCTCTGGATGATAAATGCAGTTAGTTGTGATCCACACAAGGGTGTACACTGAAAATGAAACCAGTCCTATCAGTAGCCACAATTTGCTTGAGTCCGGTGAAATCAGGATTGTCATTTTCTACAGGGTCAGGGCTGTCTGCCCCCGTTATTACCCCCTTTTCTTGACTGTCCTGTTCGAGGTCAGAGCTGTCTGCTCCCGTTAGTACCTCCTTGCTTGCTTCTGGATCCTGTTCGAGGTCAGAGCTGTCTGCTCCCGTTAGTACCTCCTTGCTTGCTTCTGGATTCGGTTGCTCGGGTCCTTTCTTGACCAGTTTTATCCGTGTAGCATGGATCCAGGTAGGACTGTTCTCTGTTAGGACTGCAGTTCTGGTCACCGCCACTACGGTCACGGGGGGGCCATAGGTGAAGTCTTGTGGTTTCTTTCCTTTCGGGTGCAGCTTAACCACTACCACATCTCCCTCTTGGAAGGGGTGTGTGTTGTCCTGTGAAGAAAAAGGACACTTGCGAGTAACATTTTCCTCAGTGCTGACCAGAGTCTCGATCAGCTTTCTTACATACTCGTCTCTAAGGTTGTCAAGATTGTCCAAAGTCATGAAAGGTTGTCTAGCCCAGGGAGTGGGGAACGGTCGCCCGAACAGGATCTCGAATGGTGAGTACCCGAGGGTCCTATTTGGGGTCATTCTTATTTCAGCCATTATGGCTGGCAGATACCTTTTCCAATTATCAAAAGTCCCACCGGTAGCTTTTCTAAGTTTGTCTTTTACTGTCCTATTCATACGTTCAACCACCCCTGAGCTCTGTGGATGGTAGGGGATATGAAATCTCCACTCAATCCTGAGGTACCTCGCTAACTCCTTACATACCTTGGAAGTGAATGCCGGCCCCTGATCTGAGTTGATCTGCAGCGGCACTCCCCATCTCGGGACAATCTCTCTAGCAAGAATTCCTACTACTGTTTTGGCATCTTCTCTTTTTGTGGGGAATGCTTCTGGCCATCTGCTGAAGGTGTCTACGATGACACATACTGGTTGTGTGCCTCCTTTTACTGGGAGGTGTGTAAAATCAATTTGCAAATGGGTAAAAGGAGTCACAGGGTATGGCAGATGTTCATGCATTACTCTGTGCGGGTTGTTGGGATTGTTCCTGATGCATGTAATGCATCTCTGTACAAAGCCTCTCACCATTGGTTCTGCATCTGTTATGTAAAATGTTTTGCGTAGCTGTTGCAATGTTGCTTTCCACCCTATGTGACCTATCCCGTGATAGTGTGCTATGTAGATTGGGGCGCTGTGTTGGGGGATGCATGGTTTCCCCTCTTTGCAAATTAATCCGGTCTTCGGATTCTTTTGCAATATCGGGTAACACCAGTCTCTTAATTCTGTGGTTGTAGCAGAAGCTTGTAGATCAGTCAACAGTTGTGTTTCATCTGGAAGGAGCGGTACGAGGTTTGGCATGGAGATTAAGGCACCTAGAGGTGATTTAAGAGCAGCCTGTTTTGCTGCACTGTCAGCTAGGGCGTTACCTTTAGAGACATCATCAGATCCTCTCGTATGGGCTCTACAGTGAATGATTGCCACTTCGGAGGGCAACATTATTGCAGCAAGGAGTTGTGATATTAACTGGGCATGTGAGATTCGTTTACCATCTGCACCGATGTATCCCCTCATAGACCATAAGACACCATGGTCGAAAACGACGCCATGTGCGTATCAGGAGTCAGTGTAGATGGTAACGGGTTTGTCAGCATAAAGAGTGCATGCTCTGGTTAGAGCAATAAGCTCCGCTGCTTGGGCTGACTGGTACGGAATGGGGTTCGCTTCTATGATGTGATCTGGTAGTTTGACTACTGCGTACCCTGCCAGGTAGGTGTTGTCATTTGGGCGAGAACATGAGCCATCCACAAAGACTACATCTGCTCCGGGGATGGGGGTCTTCTGCATATCCATCCGGGGTGAGGTAATCACCTCGATGGTATCCAGACATTCGTGTCGCTCGGGGGGAAGGTCGTCCGTGGACTTCAGTCCCAAGAGACCATTAAGTATCATGGCTGGGCCAGAGGATGTGGAGTTGTATTTAACTTGCAACTGTGGATTACTGAGGAGAATGATTTCATAACCACTCTGGCGTTGGGCAGACATGTGTTGGGTATGGATTCCCCTCAGGATTGCTAAGACATCATGGGTTGTGTGTAGAGTTGTGGGGTGGCCAAGTGTAAATACTGTAGCCATTTCGACCACCATAGCACACGTGGCTAGTGCCCGCAGGCACGAGGGGAAACCCTGGACTGTCAGAGGCATGACCTTTGAAAAGAATGCGACGGGTCGCATCTTTCCCCCGTGTTCTTGTGCCAGCACCCCCGCCATGGTTTTACAATTGTCTCTAGCATATAAATGAAACATAACATCATAGTCAGGTAGGCCGAGACCAGGGCTTATTATCATTGCATTTTTTAGAGCTGAAAAAGCTGACAACATTTCTTCTGACCATTCAATACACTCAGGGGAATCTTTCAATGTGGCTTGTCTGAGAATATTGTCATAAAAGGAGCAATCACTGATCCACTGCCTACAATAATTGACCATCCCAAGAAAGGATAACATTTCCTTCTTGGTGCGTGGGTTGACCAGGCCCACAATGGCATGGATACGTTAAAAACTGAGGATCCTTGTACCCTTTGTGAAGACAAAGCCCAAATATTCAACTATCGTGCAACACCATTGTAACTTTTGTTTTGACACCTTGTGACCACATTTCAATAACCACAACATCAATGACCTAGAATCTTCCTGGCAGGCCTCCTCTGACTTGCTACAGACCATCAAATCATCGACGTACTGTAACACTATCGAACCCTGGGGGGGATGCCATGGCCTGAGGGTGGACTGTAGTACAATGCTGTAAACCACGGGGGCGTCCACAAAGCCTTGCGGTAATCTTGTCCAGGTCAACTGACCTTTCCCATCAAGACTAAAAGAAAAAAGGGGTCTAGTCTCCTTGTCAACAGGGACGCTGAAAAATGCATTTTTTAAATCTATTACTGAGAAGTGAGTAGCCTCGTGGGGAATGGTGGCCAAAAGAGCATTGATGTCTGGTACTATGGGGGCAATAGGAACGATCAGGTCATTTATTGCCCTGAGGTCCTGGACAAAGCGATAAGTCCCGTTTGGCTTTTTCACTGGGTTGACTGGTGTATTGTAGGGTGAAATTATGGGCTCGAGGATACCGGTCTCCAAGAACTTCTCCACCAACGGACCGATACCCTCGAGCTTCTCTTGTGACAGAGGATATTGCTTTTGATAAACTGGGACAGCAGAGCTCTTGAGGGAAGCTTTGTAGGGTGTGCAGTGTATCAGTCCGGTGTCATGGTCGCCCTTAGCCCATATATCCTCAGGTAAGTCTAAAAATAGGACAATGTTGGATAGAGTCACAACATTGTCCTCTGTGAATGGTTCTATGGTTATTATGGGAGAATCAACAACGAACCCTCCCTTCTCGGGATCTATTGACAAACTGAGATTGAGTTGTTCAAACAAGTCCCGACCGAGCAAATTCACGGGACAGCCTGGGATCAGACTGAACGAGTGTACACAGACAAATTTACCAGTGCAGTCTGATACCCTTAAAGGTATGGTTTTGTAAGTTGTAGTTGATATCCCATTTATACCCATAGAAGGCGCAGACTTTTCCTTTGGGCCATCGTAGTGCCCGCTAGAAATGACACTCGTAGTCGCTCCAGAATCGATGATGAAGGGCAATTGTATTTTATTTACCTCCAAAACGATTAAGGGCAGGTCTTTCCATGTGTCAGTTATTTGTGGAAAAGTCGGGATATCGGCCTCCGGGCACCATCAACGTGGGCGCTGATTGGACCAGTCAATAGGGAATTGGATTCCCCGCTCAGTGGGTTGTTTGTGTTGGTCCGTGGGTTGCGGTCTTTTGGGGGTAAGGGGGCAATCTCTTGCCCAATGGCCGGTGTCACCGCAGTTGTAGCATGACCCGGATGGGTTTCTGGGGACTATTCCCTGGGGATTGGTAGCTCTTACTACCGCGGGTCCCTCATTGGGGGAAAAATTTCTTCCCCTATTTGTGTATCCTCTTCCCCTACCTCTAGTTGGCCTAAAATCTTGTGAGAGTGGAGCCTTAAAGTGGTGGGTGCTGGTGGGGACTTTTTTAAGATCAAAACATCCCGCAGCATCCCTTTCAGTCAGTGACTTCTGGAATTTCGCAGTTGTGTCCGAGGGCCAGGAAGGTATCATCTGTTTAATTGGAATGGTCAAATGTGAAGATGTATTGTTTATCCAGGTTGAAATCAGAAGGCTATCGTTGCCTTCCTTTTTCAATCCGGCTTCCTGGACCCAACAATCATTAAACCGTTTCCAGAAGTCTGTGACACTTTCATCTTTCTTTTGTTTGCAGTTGATGGCGGTTGACAGGGATGAAACTGTCTGAAATCGTTTCATCATTTCCTTCTCAACCTCCTCCCACATGGTTTTCTGACCCTCGGTTGTGTTGAGACTATAGGTGCTTGCTGTAGGATATGCTACGGCAGGATTAACATTAGGATTTCCCACCTGTAGATTACTGATAGAGGGCACATCTGGCCAACTCCATTCGACCTGAGTACCGACTATTTGATCAATGATAATTCTTAAATCTTCCTGTGTGTAGTTTCTCCCTTTGCACGCTCTTTGTAGATATGTGATAGTTCCCTGTGGGGCAATGCTGGGTTTTGGGCAATGTTTGACAATTCTATTAATGTCCTCAATTTCTATGGGCTTTTTAAGGAGCTGTTCTCCTACGGTCATGAAGGGTGCATGTGTCAGTTCCGACTTTACTTTTCCCTTCTCCTGCCCTCTTCTCCTAAGTTCCCTCCTGTCTACTGATGGAGTGTCCATCATTGATGATAGGGCATTGCCTAGCGCTGTTCCGGCCGTCCCTATCGCTGACCCCATTGCTGAAACAACGCGGAGAGTCGGTGAGAGGTGCTGTGTACTACTGACTTCGTCCTCCTCCTCGTCCTCCCCGAGGGAGTGGGCCGGCGTTGATGCAGCGGTGCCACTCAGTGATCCGTCAGAGCGGGCAGGAGGAGGGGGAGTGGCGGGGGCCGCGGGTGCGATAGGGGTGATGGCTGCAGTTGCCATGAGTAAGTCGTCCATATCCTCAGTCATAAGGACAGGATAAAGGTGTTTGTAGTCAGGGGGTGACTCGGTTGGCTTCATGGGTGTCATCCTGTTGTCTTTCTTTGATTCTAAGTCATGAAGCTTGGCACAGTCAATTTTGGGGTTTCTTATCTTCCCACTACTCTTCTCTCCTTTTTTATCCCTGACTTCCTTCCAATAGGGTGCATACTCTAACCAATTTAACCCTCCCTGTTCCATATATGACTGGTCCCACTGGGGGTCCGGGTCATAATATGGCCAGGCTGTCTTGTCACGGAGACATAATCCTTTGATCATGTCCATATGAAAAGTGTCATTTGCACCATCACGGGGGAAAGGATTGGAACTACCCATGGCCTCTGTCCACCCCGCAAGATTATCCACCCAGGGGTTAATCAGGTAGTAATCCGTGCCACATACACGGGCAACATATTCCTTACAAGTTTCCCCTACTTCGGGCGGGGGCGGGGGTAGATTTCCCTTCGATTGTCCCTTTCCCATCTCTGTAAGTGTCAAAGTAATTATTGAAATTCTCTATAAAGAAGTTCAACTGTCCCAAAGTTTGTCCCACAAAAGACTGTGGAACTTTAAAGTGACTATTTATTTTGTACAATTGGGTATTGTAGGACCAGATCTTTGGTCTAACTATGGTTGAGGTAAATTGATGGATGGCGTATGGAGTCTGGCTTATGTATCTAATAATATGTTTGTCACTATCTGGTCCGGTTCGGTGTACTAATAATCCACAGACACAATCCCTGCACGTCATCAGTTTTAAATAGCAACTATTTGTCACAAAATAGAGATGTCTGTGTTTGGTAGATGTTCTTAATCTGTCTGTAAGTGAGTCCTATGTATTTATAGTCTACTCGCACATGACAGTTAATGCTATAGAGAATTGTGCTGTACCCGTGGCGGTTGAAAATAACTCGTCTCCCTAGGAATCTCTTTCGTTCTACGGGAAGGGTTATTGAGACTAGTTTGGCAGCACTTAGATCATGATTTGTTATGTCAAAATTTAGACACTGAGTACAGAATGGGCAGGTCATCGGTCAACACAGTCTCTACTTGTCACAAATACAGCTTCAGTATATGTTAGGTCAAATTTGTGATGTTCAATGTAGCATGAACCTCTTCATTCGCTCCGACTCCACCCTTGACTGGTTTTAACCTCGGTAATAAAATCGAGGTTAACCTGATCTTTAGATGGAATCAGCCTAGACCAGACGCATGCTCGAGCCAGCTCGTATCTTGTTGACCATCACTATAGATTGACCATTAGGCATACACTGAAGTAAACATTCAATGATTCTTATTACTTTAAATTCAATCAATGATCACAGTCCGTATACTCACTAACCGTACTATTGGACCATACAAACAGATTATCTTAAACTTCTACGCGACAGATAAGAGAAGCAAAGCAGTTTTAGGCACAATACGGGTCAATAATTTGTCTCCCTGAGACAAGCTAATATTTCCCTGAAATATTAGTTTTGTTTTACACTCCCAGAGTGTTCACATTCCCTGAATGTGCTTTTTGTTCACGCTCCCGGAGCGTGTTTGTTATAACTTTGCTCACACTCCCTGAGTGTGTTTGTTATAACTTCATTCACACTCCCTGAGTGTGTTCACAATCCGGATTGTGTTTCTTTTCACGCTCCCAGAGCGTCCACACTCCCAGAGTGTGTTTCTAAGGCTCAGGAATCGGAAACTTAGTCAGAGCCCTCCCATCCCGGACAGTTGGAAAATAAAATATTTCAACTTACCGGGTGGGTGAGTAGGGATGACGTTCTGATCCCGGACGAGCCCCCAGACTGAAGGTGGTCCCCGGAGGTAGGTGCCCGGACCGTCCCCCCCGTTCAGATAGTCCCTGACTATCGGTTGGCCCGTGTTGTGCCCAAGGGTACCCGGGAGATCAATTTCACCATAGAAAAGGACACAGAGTCATGCAGCAAGTGAAATCAGAGCTCTCCGTTTATTTAGGCTTGTCTGGGATTCTTTATACACAAATTGGGGAGGATGTATTAGACATTAGCATAAGATAAATTGTCAGTATTCTATAGGCGGATACAGATGCAGGGAAGAAAGGGAGTCATAACCTTGGAACATCGAAAAAAGAACAAAAGCATATTATTTTCCGAGAAACTGCTGAGACCACAATTCCCAGATAACACATTCCACAGACAAGGACGTGCAAAAGCAAATATCTAAAATGGAGATGAAGAGTGAACAAAATGGCGTTACTATTGCAAAAGCATAAAACTCCTTCAGCCACCACATCACGGGGGGAGGTGAAGAATTGGATGCGTTCGCCATCCTGCACCCTCAATTTGGCAGGAAACATCATGCTGTATTTTATCCCCCGTTCCCGGAGCAAGGCACGGGCATGATCAAAGGACTTACGTTGTCGCTGCATCTCAACGGAGTAGTCCGGGAAGATAAGAAGTCTAGTGTTCTCAAACCTCAGATCACCCTGTAGACGGGCCGCCCGAAGGACCGTGTCCCTGTCACGGTAGTGGAGGAGTCTGAAAATGAAAGTGCGCGGGGGGCTCCCTGCGGGCCCCTAGCCGCTGGCATACGGTGCGCCCGTTCAATGGAGAAATGGGGGGAGAAGCGCGCGTCAGGCAGCAGTGAAGGGAGCAGCCGCTCCATGAAGGCGACGGGGTCGGCGCCCTCTGCACCCTCCGGGAGTCCCAGGACCCGCAAGTTGTTGCGGCGGTTCCTATTTTCGGCGTCCTCCGCCCTGGCCTCCAGCACCTTCCCCCTGGATTTCAGGGACACCAGGTCGGCACGGTGGTCCCGCTGCACGTCTTCCACTCCGGCGACTCTGCGCTCCACTTCCGACACTCGTTCGCGGAACCCCTCCATGTCCCGCCGAATCAACGCCGCCTCGACCTGGACGTGGTCGATCTTCGCCGTCAGTGCAGACTGGCAGTTTGTAATGGCCAGCATCAGAGCATCGAAAGCTGGGGAGCCTGTAAGGATCGCGCCGTCCGGCGGTGATTCCTTCTGGGCCTCCATGCGGCAGGCTGAAGGGGAGGTAGTAGGCCCGAGTCGTGGCGGGTGGGGCTGTGCAGGCTTGTTCCGTCTCCCTCGGCCGGATCTGGTTCCCCGCATACCCCGGGAGCTCCAGAGGGTAAGATTTGTAGGATGGAGATAGATTTAAAGCGGTTCCACACCAGGATCAAAGCAGGATGTTAGTCCGGACCGGGAGCTCAGCAGTTACACGTCTGCTCCCGTCGCCATCTTGGACACGCATGTTCGTTTCTTGTTAGACAATAATTATCGTGAATTTTCGTCAATTTGCATTCTGTGTATCTTGAATGCTTTTCTTTTGTTAGTGTCAGTTGTATGTTCATTGTTCAATGACATCTATAACAAAAGAATTTCATTATGTATATTGAATGAATTCCTGTCTGTTATAGGTGTCATATCAACATACGAAAATAACAAAAGAAACGTGTTCAAATGCAAATCTTTTGTTTATGTTTTTTTTAATGGCCAGAGAGTTAGGCTGGCCATACATGATACAATTTTCTGTGCAATTTTCTTTAGATTTACCTTCAACTATGTAGTGCAAGGGCCTGCCTGATTGCATACAATTGAAAGTGTTGTTTAGTTTGACCTCATATATGGTTTTTGGTAAATCTAAAAGAAAATTGTACAAGAAAATTGAACATGTATGGCCAGCCTCAGTGACTGAAAGCAGCTTCTCTTTTGTGCTGAGTACTAGAGTAGTGAGTACACTTGTACAGTAAAGCCTAATAAACTTTTCTGTGGATTTTCATCTGAAGGGAGATCAGTTGGCCAGACTTCTGAACCCAAAAATGGTTTTCTGATGCAGTTTAAAAACGAACAAATTTTCTGAGAACGATCGGAAAACGATCGTTTTTATGTTTGTTGTTAAAATAGTCTGACCAAGTGTATGGGGCTTAAAATCCACAGAAAAGTTTATTAGGCTTTACTGTACAAGTGTACTCACTACTCTAGTACTCAGCACAAAAGAGAAGCTGCTTTCAGTCACTGAGGCTGGCCATACATGTTCAATTTTCTTGTACAATTTTCTTTTAGATTTACCAAAAACCATATATGAGGTCAAACTAAACAACACTTTCAATTGTATGCAATCAGGCAGGCCCTTGCACTACATAGTTTAAGGTAAATCTAAAGAAAATTGCACAGAAAATTGTATCATGTATGGCCAGCCTAACTCTCTGGCCATTAAAAAAAACCATAAACAAAAGATTTGCATTTGAACACGTTTCTTTTGTTATTTTCGTATGTTGATATGACACCTATAACAAAAAATTTGCCTTCAGTATTTTGAATACACAGAAAAAAGAAAAAGGTATTCATTCAATATACATAATGAAATTCTTTTGTTATAGATGTCATTGAACAATGAACATACAACTGAAAACGAACACAAAACGGATTCAAACAAAATACACAATGCAAACCTCTTGATACAGATTTAATTTTCGTTATTTTGCCATTTTCGTTTTGTCGTTTTTTCCCGTCGGATCGTTCGTAATTGCGGTCGTTCGTTATGCGGCTAATCCGTTATCCCGTCGTTTTCGTATTTTGGTGCTTTAATATTTTCGTATGTACACATTATCCCGCGGGTACGAAAATGAACATTTTCGTACGAAAATGACATTCGTACGAACGGGAATGCACATATCTAGTAGCCAAGGAAGGGTAGGGGGTTTTGGGTGGACTTACGATAAATTATATATGAATTGTATACGGCCAATTGAAAAAAAATAAATAGCTACTTTTTTGTACCAATGGTACGTGCGTCTTATGGCAAGATTTGGTCGTTCACGTCGACTCTCCCCATGAACAAATTGTAGTCCCGGATACATGTGGGCTTTTGGACGGTGGTGCCACGCCTTCTGCGGGTTTTCCGCAAACGAATTGTTGTGGATGGAAGACAACATGTATACCTCTCTTCTGTCCTTCCACTTCACTGCAAGAACCTCCTTGTTGCGCAGACTTGCCGATTCCCCTTTCTTCAGCTTCTTATTCACAAGGCTTTGAGGAAAGCCTTTCCTGTTCTTTCTTGCCGTGCCACATGCTGGGGTCTGCTTCCGATGAAGGTTGTGGAACAGGGGAAGAGAGGTATAGAAATTATCCACGTACAAATGGTAGCCTTTATCCAGACAACTTTTCCACTTGATCCCAAGTAGTCTGGGCAATTGGGGGGATTCAGCTGGGTGTCTTTCCCTTCGTAGACCAAGAAGGAATACAGGTACCCTGTTGCTCGTTCACAAAGTTTATAAACCTTCACCCCATAGCAGGCCCTTTTGCTGGGAATGAACTGCTTTATTTTCAGTCGGCCACAAAATTTAACGAGGGACTCATCGACACAAATGTTTTGTTCCGGGGTATATATTTGGGGGAATAATTCAGAAAAATAATTTAGTAAGGGGCGAATTTTGATCATATGATCATGAAGTATCTGGTTCTGGGCATTGTTGTAGAAAAGATGGGCATATGATAAATGGGGCGTTTTGACCAAAAGGAATGCTTTTCGTTTTTTGGATTGAGTCCCATGCAAAAGGTGAGGCCTAAAAAAATCCTAAACTCCTCCACTGTTAGGTCTCTCCACTCGAAGGGACGGGCATACAAAGATGTGGGATTGTTGGAAATGAATTGCTGGGCATATAAGTTGCACTGTGCCACAATGCTTGATAGCAGTTCCTCAGTTAAAAATAAATCAAAAAAATTAATTGGGGAAAAATTGTCCGTGTTCACCTTGACACCTGGCTGGGCAGTGAAAGGGGGAATGTTGGCTTCTCCGGAATTTGGAGGAAGCCACAAGGGGTACTGAAGGGCATAGGGAAGGCTGGCATGGGTCCTTGGCCTTTGTTGTCGAGGTTCTTCGGTGCTGGTGGATGGCACTTCAGTATTTGTGGATGGCACTGCGGTGCTGGTGGATGAAATGACGGTGCTGGTGGATGGAATGACAGGGCTGGTGGATGGCATGACAGGGCTGGTGGATGCCACTGCCTCCTCACCAGAGCACCTTCTTTTGGTGGGCTGATTATCTTCCCCCTCTGAGCCTGTCGCTGTTCCACTACTGTAGACTGGCTCATAGTTTACGTCCAAATTGGAATCCAAATCGGAATCGGAAGATTGAGGGAAAAGCAACGTTTTGACATGCTGGTGACTTCAGAGGTGTGTGGCACAGATGTGCACTGAGTTGGCAGGTGGGCACTGATCACAGGTGGGCACTGGTGGCACAGATGGTACTAGTGGCACAGGTGGGCACTGATGTGCACTGATACGCACTGATGTGCACTGAGGCGGCACTGATCACAGGTGGGCACTGATCACAGGTGGGCACAGGTGGGCATTGGTGGCACAGGTGGGCACTGGTGGCACAGGTGGTACTGGTGGCACAGGTGGTATTGGTAGCACTGGTGGGCACTGATACGCACTGATGTGCACTGATACGCACTAATCGCAGGTGGGCACTGATCGCAGGTGGGCACTGATCACAGATGGGCACTGATCACAGATGGGCATTGATCACAGGTGGGCACTGATCACAGGTGGGCACAGGTGGGCACTGGTGGTACAGGTGGTACTGGTGGCACAGGTGGGCACTGATATGCACTGATACGCACTAATATGCACTGATGTGCACTGAGGCGGCACTGATCACAGGTGGGCACTGATCACAGGTGGACACAGGTGGGCACTGGTGGCACAGGTGGGCACTGGTGGGCACTGATACGCACTGATACGCACTGATGTGCACTGATACGCACTGATGTGCACTGATCGCAGGTGGGCACTGATCGCAGGTGGGCACTGATCACAGATGGGCACTGATCACAGGTGGGCGCTGATCACAGGTGGGCACTGGTGGTACAGGTGGTACTGTTGGTACTGGTGGCATAGGTGGGCACTGATACGCACTGATACGCACTGATGTGCACTGATCACAGGTGGGCACTGATCACAGGTGGGCACAGGTGGGCACTGGTGGCACAGGTGGTACTGGTGGGCACTGATGTGCACTGAGGTGGCACTGATCACAGGTGGGCACTGGTGGTACAGGTGGCACTGGTGGTACAGGTGGCACTGGTGGTACAGGTGGGCAATAATTTGCACTGATGTGCACTGATGTGCACTGAGGCAGCACTGATCACAGGTGGGCACAGGTGGGCACTGGTGACACTGGTGACACTGGTGGCACAGGTGGGCACTGGTAGTACTGATGGCACTGATTGGGGACTGATTTGGGACACTGTAACACTTTTTAACTCACAGTAGCTCTCTCTCTCCTCACACGCGCTGTCTGTGTGAGGAGGGAGAGCAGGCAACGGGAGATGATCTCATATGTTTACATTTGAGATCATCTCCCATTGGCTGCACAGATCGCGCTGTAAATAGCCGCTGTGATTGGCTATTTAGCGCGATCTGTGTTTGGCTGTGTCCAGGAGACACGGCCAGCACAGTAGTTCCCCGCTGCGCGCACGGGAGCGCACGCGGGGAACGAGAAAAGGGGCTGCCGTAGAAACACGGCACACCAGAGATTTAGAACCACCCTGCGGCCGTATTTAGTCGTATGGCCGTAGGGAAGTGGTTAAAGAATCTATATGATCACTGTTTGCAAACCAGGCTAAACAACTCTAGCGTATTCTTACAATATTTACAACTTGCACAAAACCTTCACAAAGATGTACACAATTGTGGAAGCCTACTTACAGTATTCTTTACAAATGTTGTTTGCTAAACAGCTAGCTTCTGAACCTACCTGAACTACATGCTGGTGTACCTGGGATCAAAGTTGTATTTTCTGCATATTTTTAGGGCTACTTTACATCAGTTACTTGGTCTGCATTTTCTTTGTATATATAATTATTACATCATGGAGATACTGAAATTAAATAAGTCATAGCGCATGCTTTATGGTAGAATACCTGCATTTCTGATTCTGGTTCATTGTAATGCAGCTTTCTTGCACTTATATTTTACATATATATTTTTCTACAAAACTGATATCTCCCTCTTTCCTTATCCAATTTGTCAAAGTTAGGTGGCATTAAGCTTTAAGCTTCTTTCCCCATTGGGATTTAGAAAATATTGTCACATATTGAATGATGATAAAATATAAACATGGCCAAACCATCTAATTTTGTTTTCTATTTAAGGCTTGGGCAGACATCCATTTTTACACAGTAGAAAATGATTGCATTTGGCAAGACAAGTAGCTATAAATTCTTACTATATAAAAATGAATAAAAATACAATTTATGATAATGTATGTCTTTGCTAATTAACATTAAACTGATTTATACATCGCTGTCCACTGATATTTGACATTGATGCATTTTACTTCCTGCATTTGGAAGCAAATCAAAAATGTATCAACGCAATAAAAGTTGTAAACATTGTGTTAGCAGATATGTTTATAAATGTCATCTTCTATTACTAAACATGCAAGTTTCAGAAACATAGCATCAGCAAATGACAGGTGCTCATTCTGTGTGAAAGTAAGTGAAGTGTGTTGCACATCTGGTAATTTGTCTACACATAATTTATACAGTATATCTGGAAGCGATTTCAACTATTTTTTCTCTAAGGGAATTACTCTAGATATCAGATGTGCTCATAATTTAATAACAAACATAATATGAGAAGGTAAACCAACAAGTGAAAAAATAAATAAATCAGAATGCACATATATAACTTTTTCAGAGAAGCGCTCAAAGAAATATAGTTAATGTCTATAAATGTGTCCAACTAAATATAATCATAAATAAATGTCCATGAAAAAAAAAAAAGTTAAAATATCTTGCAATTCCACACAAAACATAAATGACGGTACTCTTGAAAAGTGCAAACAAATGCTAAAATTACACCAAAGTGGGAGTTCCGCTCCCTTAGGTAACAGGCTCACCAGATGCTGTTGCCATTCACTCTCGTGTTTGGCAAATGAACTCAGAAATTACATTGAAGAGCCACTGTTAGATGCCACAATTTGTTCAGATGCTTGACTTTAAACTCCACGTATAGGAATAAAAAGTAGAGACAAAGCCTCCGATAGTGTAAAATCCCTAAGGATAGTAGATTTATTAAAAGATATATTGCACATACATCAGATACAAGTAAGACAAGCCTTCATGTTACATGGTACAAAACATGCTGGGAAGCACTGTGCTGTGATCTCACTGCTCCTTCACTCGCTAGGCATCAGATCACCTTCCCAGCCTCAGCATACAGTTGTCACGTAGTCACTTCTGACCTAGTCACAGGGGGAATTAAATAATATGAGAAGGAACTAATACCAGAGGCTTTACGTGCGCTTTAGTTCTCTGCCCCTATGTTGCTCCTAAATAGGATTGAGCTGAACTTACCTGGGTTCAGTTCAAGGCATTATCGGTAAACATTGCAGAACCCCTTTGAAGTCAATGGGAGGTGAAGGTTAAAAAAAAGTTCTGAACCAGTTCTGGACATTTTCTAAGCTAATAGGCAAGGGATTGCCAAACAAATGACAGGATGGGCTGGTTATTGTCCTTGGAAACATGTACCAAAGCAAAAAAAAAAAGGGTTGGAATGGGGAAAGAAGCGGTAAGGGCTATAGCAGGAGATAAGGAGCTTCTCATGTTGCAAATAACCATTGACAATTACTGTTTGTACTACTAAAATATATGCAAAATATATGCAAAACACATGTGCAAAATGTGACCATGAATTAAAGTGTTTTTTCACCAATACAAGATGCCTAGGAGAGTTGGAAGCTTTAGTGCATGAAGAGAATAGACCAGTTACTTCTATCAGGAAGATACTTCATAGTGTAAATAAAGACTAAAGGAATTTTTGCTATAAAATAGTATTTTAAGCAATAGTCAGCTTAAATTCATGAAAGGCTGATGTTTTCAACAAATCAAATTTCTTTTTATGAGGAACTATATAGTATAGTATACTTAGATTTTGCAAAAGTGTCTGACACAGTTCACCACACATGGCTTATGTGTAAGTTAAAGTTTACAGGCTTTGAAAACTGCAAATGGACAGAAAGCTGGCTAACAGACAGTATTCAGGGCGTGCCTACTGATGTGTCCATGTGAGCAGTGCGCTCTCTGTGATCCTTCAGGACTGCCGGCTTTTTTCACCAATCCTGTCGGCAAAGCAGATTGAGACCCGACAGTTTTGAAACCTGCAGACTCTTAAGGTCCACCGGCGGCAGGAGGTATGGTCAAAATAGGCTAACGCCTGCCCAAACAACCTGGGTCTCCCTGGTGCTTTCAAGATGGCAGTAATCTGGCATGGCTCGCTCCTCAGCGTGAGAGGGAGAAGTCCAACAAGCTGGCGGAGAGTGTGCCTTCCTCTGTAACTGGTAAGAATCCCCCTTCTGGTGGCTCCTCTGCCAAACAAGAATCCCCCATCACTATTAAGGAGCATTTCAATGGTCCCTTGTCTCCCCCTAAGGCTGCTCACATGTCTCCTGAACCTTCTGTTCCAGATCTAGCAGGAGGGAGGGGAGTGGGGAGAAGAAGAGGAGAGAGGCTATCCTGCAGCTTGCCACTATCCAGCATTCATCCCATGACCTCTCCATTACTGCTGATCCCCATGCTGAGGCTGATCTGACCCTCAAACATGTCATGGATGCGATTCAAACCTGTCAGACTGCCTTAACACAGATAGACTCGGTCAAAATGGATCTTTCTATTTTAAGGCATGTTCCTTTAAACACTGAGGTCTGTGATGCTCAACAACAGCTTGCTGATCATTCTGAAAAATATAGTGACTTAGGCCGTGTACACACGAGGAGACATGTTTCCACGGACATGTTCGATCGTGTGTACGGCCTAGCGGACAGGTTTCCAGCAGACAAAAGTTTCTAAGCATGCTTATAAACTTAATAATAAATAAATAAGGTGTGCTGCGCTGCTAGAATTAATACATCGATAATATATGTGATATAGATGATAAAATATGCATTGAATACAAAAAGAGATAACTAAAAAACCAACACCAAGTGCTCCAATGTATAACCAAATAACATAAAAAAGCAAACAGTGTTGACAAAGTTCATAGAGTGTTGGTATTCAGCTCCAGGGAAAATTCAAAGTTCAGTGAGTTCAGAGAAGTATCCCAAGTAGGAGATTGTGATTCTACAGGACAGAAGAGAGCCTCCACCTCCACCTCTTAATGCAGATCTGCTTACCAGATAGATATTAATCATAAGCATCAACAGCACATCAGGCTGGGTTGCCTTAGCGAATATCCACGTGGATTCCTGTGTGAATCTCCAAACTCAGTCTCAATGCGGCTGGGTCCCAAAAAGCAATCACTCCCAAAGTGTAGCCCAGAAAAGAAAAGGGATGCCAACATAGAGTAGTACCGTTTAAAAAATTTAATAAAATAAATTTGTTTGCACTTACAAATAACAAATCCTTTGGGGAGCATATAAATAGTAAGCCGGCCGGCTCTCACAATCCGCCCGTCCTTCCGGATGGTCGTGAGGATAAAAACAATGGTGTCGTCAGCACGCCGTTCCTCCCTACGCCGTTTCGTCCAATAGCAGACTTCTTCCAGGGGCACGAGCGGCGTGCTGACTCGCCACCTTTTGATTCGTTTGCAACATTCTAAGACCGCCCTTCTCTGACGTCTGGGGATCATGAATGGCGATCGGCCATCTTTAAAGAGGGATCGCTTGCCAATAGTATGTATTAGCACTGTCAGTGCCTTAAACTTTAAAATCACCCTTTGTAATAAGGTCGCCCTAAACAGACATGCGGGGATCTCAGGCAGCAATCAACCATTTTGGAAAAGGGATCGCTTGCCAGTAATATGTTAACAGGAATTGATATCTAAAAATGGGAATCCACCTGTAGACAGAAAATATATATAAAAAACGTCAATATGGAGTATGAGAGTTGTATGGCAAATACAGCTGGTGTAACCAGCTCCAAATCTGCCACACATTAACCCACTAATGGAGGAAAAAATATATAAAAAATATATACAGATTTATTCTATATATAAAAAAATATATTAAAAAGCGACAAAATAGGGACAATCATTCCATATATACTGAAATGCGCAAAAAGAGGAAAAATACAAAAAGAATTGATATAATATTGAAACAAAACAATTCCTTTATGTATAGATAGTGTATATCAATAGGATATAACACTACCAGATATTAATATATTGAAAAAGAGAATATAAGTTATGCCCTTTATGATAAATGAATATAACCAACAAGGAAAAACATCTGTGTTGGAAATAACTGCAGGGGCAGAAATCCAACTTCCAGCGTACATAACCACGTTGGAAAAATCAAATAAAAATAAATGTAAAAATAAAAATAAAAACATGAATTAAATTGAAATTCAAGAAAGATTCAAAAGGTTAATGGTAAGGACCATCTAGGCTAAACAATGTAACAGTGTGAAATTGCTGCTAAGCCAGAAAGGGCAGGGAGAGGATAAGACTAGTTTGAACTTAATGGTTATCAGATCTACCCAGACATCAGAGCAGGTTCACACTATAATGATGATAAAAATAGATCAGCTGTTATCTATAAAGGTGTTGACGTCCGTGTCCACATTCAACCCATACGGTAGGTATGTCCGGACTCGATAGATCCAGGACATTTCAAGTCTAGAGAGTCCTCTAACTAAGGAACTACCCCTCCAGTGGGGATCAAATTTGTCGATCCCCAAAAATATCGTGCCTTCAGGGTTTCGACTATGATGTAGATCATAGTGAACTGACACTGAATGTTGGGAGAACCCTGATCGAATATTAGTAATGTGTTCCCCCAGTCAGACTCGCATTGTACGTTTGGTCCTACCAATATATTGTTTCCCACAAGGACATTGCAGCAGGTAAACAATGCCAGTAGAGCTACAGGTTATAAAGGGTTCAATCTTATGCTCCCTGGAGGTACTGGTTGAAAAAAATGATGTTGTTTTTTTCGTTTTTATTTTATTTAACGTACAAACCTGGCACCTCCGGCATTGGTGGTAGCCTACGATACCTCTTTGGAAAAAAGAGACCTTTTTCGCCGGAGGGTCCACCACATTTGGGGCTATTTTGTCCCTCAAAGAAGGTACACCCCTAAAGATCACTTGTGGGTTTGGGGGTAGGAAAGTTTTTAAGACTCTATCGTTTTCAAGTATATGCCAGTGTTTTTTGATAATTTTCTTGATCATATAGTGTTGACTGGAATATGTGGTGATAAGCGGGACTGTAGGTCCCGCTTGGTTGTTTTTAACACTACAGTTCAAAAGCTGAGAACGATCTATTTCCCCCACTTCTAATAGAGTGGTTTCAAGCATTCTTTGATCGTATCCTTTTTCAAACAGCCTATTGGCAAGAATACCTGCTTGTGTCTTATAGTCATCCAGGGTTGTGCAATTCCTTCTCATCCTGATGAATTGACTTCTGGGAACAGATTTCAGCCAGTTGTTATGATGGCAACTTCCTATTGGTATGTAGGAGTTCCTGTCTGTCTTTTTAAAAAAAGTTTTTGTTTTAAATATTCCTTCTTCCTTTACGATGGTGAGGTCTAGAAAGTTAATAGCGTCTTGACTGGCTTTGTGTGTTAACACAATGCCTCTGTTGTTATTATTCAAGAGGGAAATGAATTTGTCTAATTGGGATCTGGTTCCAGTCCACAGGAGGAGGATGTCGTCGATGTACCTGGCCCATAGTTTGATATACGGGCTCAGGTCATTATAGACGACATCCTCCTCCCACTTGGCCATAAACAAATTGGCCAAACTAGGTGCATATTTAGCACCCATAGCGACGCCTCTTGTTTGTCGATAGAAATTGTGATCGAACCAGAAGTAATTGTGACTGGCCGCATACTCAAGGAGCTCAATCAAATAATCCTTTTGTATCTCAGACAGATCGGAAAGTGCATCTAGATAGTGTTTCACAGCAGATATCCCTAGATGATGTGGGATGATGGTGTACAGTGAACTTACATCTGCTGTCACTAACCACATATTCTCGTCTGGTTGAATTTGAGACAGTAAGTTAATGAAATGTTTTGTGTCTTTTAGATAAGAGGGCATTTGCTGAACAAGGGGTTGTAGAAAATGATCTAAATACTTATCCACCCTGGACGTAATGGAATCAATCCCACTAATAATGGGACGTCCAGGGGGGCAAGTGAGGCTTTTGTGGATTTTTGGGAGACAGTATAACACTGGAAGTCTTGGTGCTCGTGGGACTAGAAAAATCTGTTCTTTTTCATTAAGAATTCCCTGATCTGCACCTTTTTTAATCAAAATCTCAAGAGAGCATTTATATTGAATAACTGGATCTCTCAATAATGGTATATAAGTCGCTTGATCATCCACAATTTTCCTAGTTTCAGTAATGTACATAGACCTGTCCATAACTACTATGCCTCCACCCTTGTCTGATGGACGGATGACAAGCTCGTTATTATTACATAGAGAGTCAAGTCCCTTGGTTAATTCCTGGTCCATTGAGATATTGGAGACTTTGACAGCCTCCAAATCCCTTAGCACAACATCTCTAAATACTTTTATTGCAGGGGCTAATGCTCCAGGGGGATTCCATGTAGAAGCATTAGCCAATCCTGAATGTTTGAAGGTTTGTTGGGCCAATGGTCGTTCAGTAGAGGGCAAACCTGCAAAATACCGTTTGATGTTCACCCTGCGTATATATTGGTGGATATCCATATACGTTTGGAATTTATTTAGTTTTTTAGGAGGGGCGAATTTTAATCCTTTGTTCAATAAAATTAGTTCTGATTGAGTCAAAGTGTGCGAGCTAAGATTGAAAATGCCTGCATCACTCACATCCTTTGTTTCTTGAGGCTTTGTTCTCCTCCCCCCTCTGCACCCTCTTTGTTTTCTACCTGTCTTTTTACACCCTGACTTGACCTGGGAAAACCCCAATGTTCACCCGGAGTGTTCTCATATTGGCCTGGAGGAAAGTCCCTTGATGGACCTTGTCTGTATGTTCGCTGAGCCTGGCTGACTTGTTCATAGTCTGCAGTGGCATAATTACTAGGCCCATCTCTATCTCTCAAAGTAAAGAAGCGGTTCCTTGCTTCTGTGTCGCTATCGAAATCATATTCATCTCTTTCCCTTTCTCGATCTGAATAGTGTCGAGTATACGTATTTTGTTCCTGGGGGGAACCATAATGTTTAATTTTGTTATCCATTCTCCCAGAGCTTCTATCTCTTCTAGGTGAATCTCTATAATGTTGATATTGACCTGGATTTTGAAAGCCACTGACACGGTCAGGATAAGCCACATTTCTGCCCTGTGTGGGTTTAGTCCAATTAACATTTTTTCCTTGTTGTTGATTATTATAGGAAGAGCCTGAGGCTCTAATCGGTGATCGGTAAGGCACCTTTTTGGTCTTCTTCCCTGATTTATTTTTCTTAGGGGTTTTACCCTGATCATTTCTTATCCAGGAACTTTGTGGGGGGGGTTCAGTTTCAACAGGAACTTCATCTCCCTGTACTATAGCCTCCATCCGAGAAATTGCTTCGGTTTGTTCGTCAGCCGCAAGTTTTTTCTGCCACTCGAACACTAGGCAAGCTTGATAATCCCCAAAGTCCCTATTGTATTTTTTTCTTTTCTTTATTTTCTGTTCTTTTTCCTCTTTATCTAAAATGCGTAAAAGGTTACTTGATCTATCCTTATACTCATCGCTCTCCCTATGGGGTGACATAGTTTCCTTGATAGCTTTAATCTCAGTGTCTAATTTGGTTAGTTTACTGTTTTTTCTAGAGACCAAAAAGATAAGGAAATTGATTCCAGCCTCATTGAAGTATCGAAACCATTCCTGTAGCTCAAGGTCTCCTTTTTGTGGACTCACTTGCCACCTTAGGCTTCTGGGAACCATATTCAATTTGATGTATGTCTCCAAAAAGGCCATCCCATTGGGTATGGATCTCCCGATGGTTAAGTTTTTCAGTCTAACAAAAAGGCCACTGAGATGCCTTCTTTGTACATCTGAAAAACTCCACAGTATTGACAACCTTGACGCTCTTAAGTCAAATACATCCATAATGTTACTAAATCAAATAATAAATAATAAAATTATAAAGAATCTGGACTCCTATCGCAAGGAGAAAAACCGCTGCTGTAAGTGGGTATCTAGAAACAAGTGAAAAACAGTGGAAAATACTGCGCAGGTCTAAGTAAAACAAAAAAATTAAATTGGTGGCAAGACCAAGCAATCTTAAATGAAAATAAACTGAGTGCTGTGCAGCACAAATGTCAGATAAACAAAATGTAAGCAATAAAAAGGTGTGCTGCGCTCTAGAATTAATACATCAATAATATAGTATTAGGACGTGGTAGTGTACCTCAGAATGCCAAAATGTAACTATAAGGCTATCATATAAATGGTGTGAAAAACACAAAGATATCTGTGCGTCAACATAAAAAAATACATAACCATAAAATGAAATAAAGTTCATGAAATAAAGTTCTAATTCCATGACACAAATGATGCTTGATGTTCAGAATGAAAAAGAAAAAATCCCAACCGGTGAAGATGCAGGCTTACAGATGAAATGGATTAAGAAAATATATTTCTAATCGGTCAGGCTTGGTATATGCTCAGATCTTGATATAAGGTGTCCCTCAGGGAAGGGATCAGCAGATATCTGTGATGTAGATCAATGGCCCCGAGATTGGTTAAGTCTCTCGTTCACGGAAAAAATGTTGGTCATCCGTCCAAAGATGGCATATATAAATGGAAAGGAGAAGAGGGGACGCATAGTGTAACCGTAAGGTCAATATAAAAATTTATTAAAATTGCACTTACATATCAGATGAAAGTATGGCGCAGTCAATAAATGGTGGCAAGTGGAGTCATCCCTGACGCGTTTCGTGTCATTAACGTTACAAAGGGTGTAATGACACGAAACGCGTCAGGGATGATCCACGTTGCCACCATTCTATTGCAGGCCATCTTTAATCTGTAATGTAAGTGCAATTTTAATAAATTTTTATATTGACCTTACGGTGTTAACTATGGCGTCCCCTCTTCTCCTTTCCATTTTAATGCCATCTTTGAGACGGATGACCAACATTTTTTCCGGAACAAGACCTCTAACCATCTCGGGGCCATTGGAATCTACATCACAGATATCTGCTGATCCCTCCCTGAGGGACACCTTAATCAAGATCTGAGCAATACCAAGCCTGACCGACTCTAGAAATATAATTTTCTTAGAGTCCATTTCATCTGGTAAGCTGCATCTTCACCGGTGGTGGGATTTTTTCTTTTTCACTTCTGAACACAGCATCATTTGTGTCACTGGAATTTAGAACTTTATTTCATAACTTTATTTCAATTTTATGAGTTATGAATTATTTTTATGTGACGCAAGATCAATCTTTGTGTTTTTAACCATTTAATGTATAGCCTTATGTTACATTTTGCATTCTGAGCGCTACACTACCACGTTCCTATTTTGTTTTTTGCTTCCTGTTTTTCAGTAGCCGTGTTTAGCAGCCAAATTTATTCATTTTTAGCAGCGCAGTTTTACACACCACCCCCAATATATGTGATATAGATGATAAAATATGCATTGAATACAAAAAGAGATAACTAAAAAACCAACACCAAGTGCTCCAATGTATAACCAAATAACATAAAAAAGCAAACAGTGTTGACAAAGTTCATAGAGTGTTGGTATTCAGCTCCAGGGAAAATTCAAAGTTCAGTGAGTTCAGAGAAGTATCCCAAGTAGGAGATTGTGATTCTACAGGACAGAAGAGAGCCTCCACCTCCACCTCTTAATGCAGATCTGCTTACCAGATAGATATTAATCATAAGCATCAACAGCACATCAGGCTGGGTTGCCTTAGCGAATATCCACGTGGATTCCTGTGTGAATCTCCAAACTCAGTCTCAATGCGGCTGGGTCCCAAAAAGCAATCACTCCCAAAGTGTAGCCCAGAAAAGAAAAGGGATGCCAACATAGAGTAGTACCGTTTAAAAAATTTAATAAAAGAAATTCGTTTGCACTTACAAATAACAAATCCTTTGGGGAGCATATAAATAGTAAGCCGGCCGGCTCTCACAATCCGCCCGTCCTTCCGGATGGTCGTGAGGATAAAAACAATGGTGTCGTCAGCACGCCGTTCCTCCCTACGCCGTTTCGTCCAATAGCAGACTTCTTCCAGGGGCACGAGCGACGTGCTGACTCGCCACCTTTTGATTCGTTTGCAACATTCTAAGACCGCCCTTCTCTGACGTCTGGGGATCATGAATGGCGATCGGCCATCTTTAAAGAGGGATCGCTTGCCAATAGTATGTATTAGCACTGTCAGTGCCTTAAACTTTAAAATCACCCTTTGTAGTAAGGTCGCCCTAAACAGACATGCGCCCGTATATCAAACTATGGGCCAGGTACATCGACGACATCCTCCTCCTGTGGACTGGAACCAGATCCCAATTAGACGAATTCATTTCCCTCTTGAATAATAACAACAGAGGCATTGTGTTAACACACAAAGCCAGTCAAGACGCTATTAACTTTCTAGACCTCACCATCGTAAAGGAAGAAGGAATATTTAAAACAAAAACTTTTTTTAAAAAGACATACAGGAACTCCTACATACCAATAGGAAGTTGCCATCATAACAACTGGCTGAAATCTGTTCCCAGAAGTCAATTCATCAGGATGAGAAGGAATTGCACAACCCTGGATGACTATAAGACACAAGCAGGTATTCTTGCCAATAGGCTGTTTGAAAAAGGATACGATCAAAGAATGCTTGAAACCACTCTATTAGAAGTGGGGGAAATAGATCGTTCTGAGCTTTTGAATTGTAGTGTTAAAAACAACCAAGCGGGACCTACAGTCCCGCTTATCACCACATATTCCAGTCAACACTATATGATCAAGAAAATTATCAAAAAACACTGGCATATACTTGAAAACGATAGAGTCTTACAAACTTTCCTACCCCCAAACCCACAAGTGATCTTTAGGGGTGTACCTTCTTTGAGGGACAAAATAGCCCCAAATGTGGTGGACCCTCCGGCGAAAAAGGTCTCTTTTTTCCAAAGAGGTATCGTAGGCTACCACCAATGCCGGAGGTGCCAGGTTTGTACGTTAAATAAAATAAAAACGAAAAAAACAACATCATTTTTTTCAACCAGTACCTCCAGGGAGCATAAGATTGAACCCTTTATAACCTGTAGCTCTACTGGCATTGTTTACCTGCTGCAATGTCCTTGTGGGAAACAATATATTGGTAGGACCAAACGTACAATGCAAGTCCGACTGGGGGAACACATTACTAATATTCGATCAGGGTTCTCCCAACATTCAGTGTCAGTTCACTATGATCTACATCATAGTCGAAACCCTGAAGGCACGATATTTTTGGGGATCGACAAATTTGATCCCCACTGGAGGGGTAGTTCCTTAGTTAGAGGACTCTCTAGACTTGAAATGTCCTGGATCTATCGAGTCCGGACATACCTACCGTATGGGTTGAATGTGGACACGGACGTCAACGCCTTTATAGATAACAGCTGATCTATTTTTATCATCATTATAGTGTGAACCTGCTCTGATGTCTGGGTAGATCTGATAACCATTAAGTTCAAACTAGTCTTATCCTCTCCCTGCCCTTTCTGGCTTAGCAGCAATTTCACACTGTTACATTGTTTAGCCTAGATGGTCCTTACCATTAACCTTTTGAATCTTTCTTGAATTTCAATTTAATTCATGTTTTTATTTTTATTTTTACATTTATTTTTATTTGATTTTTCCAACGTGGTTATGTACGCTGGAAGTTGGATTTCTGCCCCTGCAGTTATTTCCAACACAGATGTTTTTCCTTGTTGGTTATATTCATTTATCATAAAGGGCATAACTTATATTCTCTTTTTCAATATATTAATATCTGGTAGTGTTATATCCTATTGATATACACTATCTATACATAAAGGAATTGTTTTGTTTCAATATTATATCAATTCTTTTTGTATTTTTCCTCTTTTTGCGCATTTCAGTATATATGGAATGATTGTCCCTATTTTGTCGCTTTTTAATATATTTTTTTATATATAGAATAAATCTGTATATATTTTTTATATATTTTTTCCTCCATTAGTGGGTTAATGTGTGGCAGATTTGGAGCTGGTTACACCAGCTGTATTTGCCATACAACTCTCATACTCCATATTGACGTTTTTTATATATATTTTCTGTCTACAGGTGGATTCCCATTTTTAGATATCAATTCCTGTTAACATATTACTGGCAAGCGATCCCTTTTCCAAAATGGTTGATTGCTGCCTGAGATCCCCGCATGTCTGTTTAGGGCGACCTTATTACAAAGGGTGATTTTAAAGTTTAAGGCAAGCGATCCCTTTTCCAAAATGGTTGATTGCTGCCTGAGTTTCCTGCATGTCTGTTTAGGGCGACCTTACTACAAAGGGTGATTTTAAAGTTTAAGGCACTGACAGTGCTAATACATACTATTGGCAAGCGATCCCTCTTTAAAGATGGCCGATCGCCATTCATGATCCCCAGACGTCAGAGAAGGGCGGTCTTAGAATGTTGCAAACGAATCAAAAGGTGGCGAGTCAGCACGCCGCTCGTGCCCCTGGAAGAAGTCTGCTATTGGACGAAACGGCGTAGGGAGGAACGGCGTGCTGACGACACCATTGTTTTTATCCTCACGACCATCCGGAAGGACGGGCGGATTGTGAGAGCCGGCCGGCTTACTATTTATATGCTCCCCAAAGGATTTGTTATTTGTAAGTGCAAACGAATTTCTTTTATTACATTTTTTAAACGGTACTACTCTATGTTGGCATCCCTTTTCTTTTCTGGGCTACACTTTGGGAGTGATTGCTTTTTGGGACCCAGCCGCATTGAGACTGAGTTTGGAGATTCACACAGGAATCCACGTGGATATTCGCTAAGGCAACCCAGCCTGATGTGCTGTTGATGCTTATGATCAGGGCTTTTTTTCTGGGGGAACTTGGGGAAACTCAGTTCCACCACCTTTGGCTCAGACCCTTTGGTGCCTGCTCACCACAATCACTTGTGAACACAGAAGTCTGGTTTCTGTGTTTACAAGTGACTGCTTTGTAACCCCATGAACTCTGCACACTGTATGTAATGCAATTCTGGTATTTAATGCCCCTTTAAGACCCTTCTACTGTTTGTGAAATCTGAACGGGTCGTGGTTGAGTTCCTGCACCTATTTTCTGAGAAAAAAAGCTCTGCTTATGATTAATATCTATCTGGTAAGCAGATCTGCATTAAGAGGTGGAGGTGGAGGCTCTCTTCTGTCCTGTAGAATCACAATCTCCTACTTGGGATACTTCTCTGAACTCACTGAACTTTGAATTTTCCCTGGAGCTGAATACCAACACTCTATGAACTTTGTCAACACTGTTTGCTTTTTTATGTTATTTGGTTATACATTGGAGCACTTGGTGTTGGTTTTTTAGTTATCTCTTTTTGTATTCAATGCATATTTTATCATCTATATCACATATATTATTGATGTATTAATTCTAGCAGCGCAGCACACCTTATTTATTGCTTACATTTTGTTTATCTGACATTTGTGCTGCAGCAGCACTCACGTTTATTTTCATTTAAGATTGCTTGGTCTTGCCACCAATTTAATTTTTTTGTTTTACATTAGACCTGCGCAGTATTTTCCACTGTTTTATGCTTATAAACTTGTCCGCTGGAAACCTGTCCGTCAGATGGTTAGTACGCCCAACCATCGGACCGAAATCCTGCGCATGCGTCGAATTGATTCGACGCATGCATGGAAGCATAGAACTTCCTTGTTTGAGCACGTCGGTAACGTCTAGTTCACTGCGTTCTCTGTCCGCGGGGATTTTGGTCTGATGGTGTGTACACACATCAGACCAAAATACCCCTGGAGACATGTCCGATGAAAACGGTCCTCGTGTGTACAGGGCCTTAGAGAATCATCTCAGATGTAATAACGTGTGATTCATTGGCTTTCCTGAGGAAAACTGTAAGAGGGTAAGAAACTGTAGCGATTTATGGAAAACTGGCTAAAGTGTGTCATGCCGCAGGATGCACATTCCTCTGTTTGCAATCGAGCAAGCTCATAGAGTCCCATTACTACTTTTGCCTTTGGGGGCACCTCACTGTTCTATCCTGCTGAAACTTCTGCATTACTTGGATAAAGAGACCTACTTCATTCTGCTTGCTCTTTGGGTGAGATAACCTAAAATGGTAATCACATTTCCATTTTCCTGGATTTATCAGCAGCAACTCAGAAGCAAAGAGAGGCTTTTATGGCTGTCAAACCTAGACTCCAGAACAAAAACCTATCAAACAGAATTTTGTATCCTTCGAAACTCCATGTGGTCACCAACGGTAAATTCCAGTTTTTTACCTCTCCTGCAGAGACCTCAGATTGGCTGGGCATTGTGAAGTGAATTCCTTGCGCATTGCTTTTCTCATTAGTCATTACTTACCTTGCTCTTGTGCCTTACTCAGAGCTATGGATGAAAATGCAGGTCCTCTACAATTTTGTTGTCTGCTCTGCCATACTAATTCATTTTACAGTCACTTCTGGTGGACGTCCTTCAGGTTCTTCTTTACCATTTTTCAATAATGCTCCATGGTGCATCAAGTACTTTGTTTAAGGAGTGTGAAGAATAGGGTACTCTGGATAACAAGGAAACTTTAACAAACAATACATGACTGGCTCTTGAAATGTGAATGATGCACCACAACAGCACTTCAGAAGAGAGAAGCATACTCCATAGGAAAAGCAAAGCATAGAAGAAGGCACTTCTAAGTGCAGGCATCCCGATGGGCATAATGGATTAATTGATATGCTTGTTTTTTTCTTCCATTTTGTTAGTGTGTTTAACCCTTTTTTTGTCATTAAAGTGTTTTATTACTGCATTTAGAAGAACCAAGTTCTTTGTTTACACTGTGGTTTATGCAACATTTTTGGTTTTCTTTCCGGGACCGTTATGGACATCTCGCTTACCGGTTTCTGTTGGTTATGGGTTAAAGCCCATTCAGTATTTATTGGTCAGTCCAGTTGGGGGGCTGGGGTTTTCTGTTTTTTTTTTTTGTATTTTGTTTTACCAGAGTATGATTCACCTGTTTGTTTATTTACCTGCTATGATTGTCACCTTTGTTTGGTATGCTCTCATCCCAAGACACCTAGCTCCCCTGTACTATAATTATTGCCTCATACAAAGCTATGGCACTTAATGCCCTGTCCTGGAATGTCCAAGGGCTCAATAAAAAATAAGAGGTCTCTAGTAGGGATGAGCTTCGTGTTCGAGTCAAACTCATGTGGAATCGCAGTGCATTGCTGGCTGATGATTGGCCAATGATGCACTATGACCCGCATGCTTGGCCAATCACAGCTTGCAAAAAACGGAGAGCCATAATTGGCCAAAGCCAGGGTGGCTTTGGCCAATTATGGCTCAGGGGGTATAGTACACGCCCCACACTATAAAAGGCCACCTGCAGGTCGGTTAAAGATAGAGACAGAGAAAGAGAGAGAGAGAGTGTCATTTCAATTGAGTTAGATATAGCAGGCAGGCAGGCACTTATGGCAGAAAGCATATGGTCCACCCCATCTGGTAAGGAGGCACTTCCTTTATTGGTGGAGGATATCATCACATTCATTGAAGATTTTGCCATATCACTGGGTGTCATCTTGATTTCTCATTCAAGGACTTTATTTGCGCTGCACTTTTATTATTTTTCATCTGTATTTTTTAGGCTTTTGTGATTGCCCCCTTTGGTGTTCAGCTTGCAATCAATTTAGTTTAATTTGTAACATTTGTGCGCTGATTGCTGTTTTTTTTACTACTATCAGAGCCAGTGGCCTGTGGGCTGTAATCGGCTTCCAAATACTTAACCAGGGGACGCACGGGGTGTGCGTTCCCTGGTTAACACTGACACGTGTCTCAGCCAATCAGGTTCACCAGGTCTGGTTACCGGTAACCATGATTGGCTGAAGCATCATCGAGGGCGGGAGAAGACATCGAGGGACAGTGGAGGGGGGGTGGATGACCCGAGAAAGGTAAGTGCCGGATGGGGGGGCAATCTGGCAGCATTTTACAAGGCAAACGGGTGGTTCTTGAGGGGGCAAACTTGCGGAAATTGATGGCATGTGGCAACAATTGATGGGCACAGTGGCAACAATTGATGGTACAGTGGCTGCGTTTGATGGCATGGCACAGTGGTGACAATTGATGGACACAGTGATGACAATTGATGGGCACAGTGGCTGCATTTGATGGCATAGCACAGTGGTGACAATTGATGGGCACAGTGGCGATAATTGATGGCACAGTTGCTGTGTTTGATGGCATGGCACAGTGGCTACGTTTGATGGCATGGCACAGTGGCAACAATTGATGGCACAGTGGTGACAATTGATGGCATGGCACAGTGGCAACAATTGAAGGCACAGTGTCAACAATTGATGGCATGGCACAGTGGCGAAAATTGATGGCACAGAGGTGACAATTGATGGGCACAGTGGATGCGTTTAATGGGCACAGAGGCTGCGTTTGATGGGCACAGTGGCTGCAAATGATGGGCACAGTGGCGGCAATTAATGGGCACAGAAGCTGCGTTTGATGGGCACAGTGAGGCTGCAATTGTTTGTTTTTTTTGTTTGCGCCCCCCAAAAATTTTGAGCACCAGCCGCGACTGCCCCAGACCATTAAGCTACTACCACCATGTCTGACTGTTGGTATGATGTTCTTGTTATGAAATGCTGTATTCGTATTATGCCAGATGTAATGTAGCACACACCCTCCAAAAAGTTTAAATATTGTCTCATCAGTCCACAGAATATTTGAGTAAAAGTCTTGGGGATAATCAAGTTTTTTTTTGGTAAATGTGAGATGAGCCTTTGCGTTCTTTTTGGTCAGCAGTGGCTTTGGCCTTAGAACGCTCCCATGGATGCTATTTTTGCCCAGTCTCTTTCTTATTGTTGAATCATGAACACTTACCTGAGGAAAGAGAGGCCTGTAGTTCTTTAGATGTTGTTCAGGGTTCTTTTATGACCGCCTGAATGAGTCATCGTCATGCTCTTGGAGTAATTATTGTAGGCTGGCCACTACTGGGAAGGTTCACCACTGTTCCAAGTTATCTCTATTTGTGGATAATGGTATTTCCTGTGGTTCACTGGAGTTCCAACTTCCAAAGCCTTAGAAATGGCTTCCTAGACCGATAAATGTACATTACTTTGTTTCTGATCTGATTTTTTTTAGATTGTAGCATGATGTGTGGCTTTTTGTGATCTGTTAGCATGCTTCACTTTGTCAGACAGCTTCTATTTATGTGATTTCTTGATTCAACAGGTCTGGCCCTAATCAGTTTTGTTTTCGTTTTGAAAAAACACTATGAGCTATTTTACTGCAAAAGGAAGATACTGTTTTGTGAATGGAGCCCTCTGTGTCTATCCACCACAGTCTGGGCTTGTTAACCACTTAAGACCCGGACACATATGCTGCCAAATAACCCAAGGTGTTTTTACAATTCGGCGCTGCGTCGCTTTAACAGACAATTGCGCGGTCGTGCGACGTGGCTCTCAAACAAAATTTGCGTCCTTTTCTTCCCATAAATAGAGCTTTCTTTTGGTGGTATTTGATCGCCTCTGCGATTTTTATTTTTTGCGCTATAAACTAAAATAGAGCGACAATTTTGAAAAAAATCACTATTTTTTTAATTTTTGTTATAAAAAAAATCAAATAAACTAAATTTTAGTAAAACATTTAGGCCAAAATTAATTCAGCCACATGTCTTTAGTAAAAAATAAATCGCAATAAAAAAAAAATAGCTACCTAGCGGGAACAGCGACACTAATACAGCGATCAAAAAAATGATCGCTTAGTGACGCTGGCAATAGGGAGTGAAAGGGTTAACTAGGGCAGTGATCAGGGGGTTAAAACTTTATTAGGGGGGTATGGTGGCTATCCTGAACCTAACACTAACTAACTTTCACACTGCCTGTCACACTGACACTAAATGCAGTGATTAGATTACTGCATTCAGTGACACTGTGACAGGGGAGGAGGGGTTATTGTGCTTATGTGTGTGTGTGTCAGTGTTGTGTTGGTGGACACTTACTGTGGATGTCTTCTCTCATCAGCAGTGGTGGGAAACAATGCTGCAATGAGAGATGACATCATTTCCTCCTCCTGTGTAAACACAGGAGGAGGAAGTGACACGAAGGGGGAGCGCTCCCATTGGCTGGGAGCGATAGCGCAGGGGACGAAAAAAACGGACATCCGCCCGCTCGTCGGCGATCGCTCCCAGAGCCAGGGGGACCGCCGCACGCCGCGGAGGGGGTCCCGATTGGACCCCCGAACCGCACAAAGGCGAGGACGTAAATATACGCCCTTGTGCTTGTACGAGCCATCTTGTGGACGTACATAGGCGTGCGGCGGTCCTTAAGTGGTTAATATATCTGTCTGTTTCTGTTTGTCACAGTCTGTGTTTATTCATTACTGCCTATGTCCATCAACATGCATCTGAACACATCTCTACATTAATGCACACTTGGATCACAGGTACACTCTCTCGCAAACCTTCTACAAATGTTTATGAATTACACACATAAAGATTGCCATGATTTATGTTGCTTCTCACTAAGTTTCATTGAAATGGTGCTGCAGCTTTTTCTGAGACTCCTGGGCTTTGATCTCAAGTGTTTCACAGATGTTGTGCTTTAAATTGATAACTGGCATTGAGTGTTTCACATGTGTGTTTTCATGCCATGTAGTGAATTGGTTATTAGCACTTGCTAGAAAACTTCCAGCCACACCTGTGGCTAAGTACCCTGAGTACTGTATAAGAAAGTCATCACATCCAGCAAGATGCCTAAAGGCCCTTACACAAGATCCAAAAATTGTGCGAAAAATACCACTTTTGAAATGATCGTACGACAATCGGTTCGGTAGTACAGAGCTTTTGAGAACCGAGCACAACAATTCATCCGACATGCATGAAAATTATTCTTGTACAATACCAGAATGTTCAATTTTCGTTTAATCAGTACAGTTACTGTACATCGAAAAATACAATACAAATACACTACAACACATGACATCACTTCCGATTTTGCAGGAAAAAATGGACGATTTTTTTAATTTCCCCTTCCTACTTCTGATAGTGATAACTGTGATGACTTTCAATTTTGTATCATGTTATTGTCAGCTTTTTGCACTCACTAAAAGGCACCTGCAGCATAGCCCACCACCCCTTGTTGGGTGTGCTGGTGAATACCTGGCAGCTTAAAGTTGTAGTAAAGGCTAACTAAAGCTATTCCTAAAAATATTCCCTCCCCCCTCCTCTAACCTGTCCTGCATGCCCTGTTAAGAAAGATCTGTGTAGTTATCTTTTTTTAATCTGTAGCAATGAGTAGTAGCAATGATAAAAAAAAATTAAAGTTGGGTGAATAGTTTGAGCAGAGCAATATTTTGGCTCAAACTTCGCCTGTTCACCCATTTGGCAATCACACACAAATAGGGCACTGAGCGGGATGTTCCCCCGCAAAAACACCCCACAGTGCACTGAGGCTGTATAGTGCATAGCTAGTTGTTAAGGAGTGCGCTGGGAAGCCCGGACGCTGCATCCCTAAAGCGGATGGTTCAGCAAAAAAAAATATTAAAAGCCAGCAGCAACAAATACTGCAGCTGCTGACTTTTAATATTAGGACACTTACCTGTCCTGGAGTCCAGTGGCGTCCGCAGCAGAGGACGAGCGATCGCTCGCCACCCTGCTGCTCCCCCCTCCATCCACGATGAGGGAACCAGGAAGTGAAGCGCTTCGGCTTCACTGCCCGGTTCCCTACGGCGCATGCGCGAGTCGCGCTGCGCCCGCCGATTGGCTCCCGCTGTGTGCTGGGAGCCGAGAGTTCCCAGCACACAACGGGGGGGCGATGGGATGTCGCCAAAAAACCCGACTTTTGCCCGAGACTGCGGGCCGGAAGTGGTTGCAGATACCTGTCTTTAGACAGGAATCTGCACCCCCCTCCCCCTGAAAGGTGTCAATTGTGACACCGGATGGGGGGAGGGTTCCGATCAGCGGATCTTCACTTTAGGGTGGAGATCCACTTTAACAATGGATGAGTCGCCAGCTGAAAAAATAAATGCCGGCAATAGAGATGTTTCTAAAAAAAGAGGTCCAGTCCCCCCCCCCCCCCTCAAATCCATACCAGGCCCTTCGATGATAAAACAATATATGCACTATACATCCTTTTTAATCTTTGGCCACAAAAATATGTAAAATTGTATGCATATAATAAATCAAGTTGATCCATGGAAATATATCAAATAATGTATGACAACTAAAATACAGCATGTGTTATACTTTAATGAATTTACCTTATCGTCTTGTCCAAGAAAGCTGTAAACAAAAAAGCTGTCATGCAGTACTGTAAACAGTACATTACACACTATAAGTTATCAGCTGAACAATAAATGACACAGAAAGAAAATCATGTGAAAATATTAGCAAAACTTGAACTTGACAAAGACCATTTCTTACATGAACAAATATTGTGTTAAATCATTTAAAAACGATCAATTTCAAGTATGGGCACAAATGCTAATATTTGAAATGTGACTATCAGTCTATTTTTCTGGAACTGCATTTATTTGAAAATCATCCATGTCGAAGACAACAAGGTAAATATTGATTTTTCTCAGGGGTCACTCTCAGTACCAATATAATTTAAACTGTTACAGGAAGCCAATATAAAATCCTTTCAAAATGTGAAGTGATTTTTTCATTGCATTGCAAAAATGATGCACTCAACAATATTGATATGAGGTAGTTAAGCTCTGCGGTGTACATAGTAATTCACTCTCAAAAGCTGTATGTAAAAGTTCAAATGTAATGACTAATCCAATCTCTTATTTTACACACAATGAACACAAACAGTAAAATTAACTAGTATTGATCAATTATATGTTCAGTCAATGTGATTTTACAGTCTAAAACAAAATCATTTGACAATAAATACAAAAGTTTCATTAACAAAGTTTATGGATACAAATAATACAAAGCTTTGATATTTTAATGTGATACCCAGAGGTGCATTGACTTTGAGATAAAGGAGATAAAGGATAGGTAGGATTGTGAAAATCCTGGCACACCCTTGGGCATCCAGAAGAGAGAAATGATGCACACTGAATGGCCAGTGTGACCAATTTCTAATAACAGTGGGAGGGGTCTAAAGGGTCATGGGTAAATAAAATTGGAGCCTACTAACTGTATACAAAGTACATATATGCCTTGTAACCAGTGGAACCTCGGATTACGAGCATAATCCATTCGAGGAGAATGCTCGTAATTCAAAGTACTCAAATATGAAAGCGAGTTTCCCCATTGAAGTCAATGGAAACGGAAAAAAATTGTTCGGCATTGACTTCAATGGCATGCAATACCGCATACGGCCAGAGATGGGGGCGCTGGAGAACTTTGGAAACGGCCGTAAAGGCCCAAGGACACCTTGTGCTGACCTCGGCATACCTCAAAAAGACTTAGTTTCCCCATTGAAGTCAATGGAAAAGAAAATAATTTGTTCCGCATTGACTTCAATGTCATGCAATACCGCATATGGCCAGAGATGGGGGGCGCTGGAGAGCCTTGGAAACGGCCGTAAAGGCCCAAGGACACCTTGGCTGCCTTAAAAAGACATTTCCGAATAGCACGGAAATGCACCGAACTGCTCAGCTGCGGTGCCCCCACCTCAGGCCAAACGCGGTACTGCACACTGCTCTGGTCTGAATTGTGCTTGTTTTGGAGGACAGTCGCAAACCGAGTTAAATTTTTAAAAATACAGTGCTCGTATTGCAAAATGCTTGTTAACCTCCCTGGCGGTATAATTCTTTCAGATTTTAGGTGCTAAAAGTGGTACCATTATTTGCAAGGAAATTTGGCGTTTTATATTGTAGGCTTGTAATTCTTAGGAATAACTCACTTAAATCTGACCAAACAAGAGTCTAATAGGCATCCCGGGTATGAATTTTTTTTTTAAAAAAATTATAAATTATAATATAATAAATAATTATAAATAATAGTTATAAATAATTATAACAAATAATAATATAATTATAATAAAAATTATTCAATAATGTAATTAACTCAAAATCAGAATTCTCAGTGTCACTATTTTTTTATGACGAATTCCCCCACAAATCGCTATCGCTCAATTCTGCAAGTGATTATAATTTATTATCGCTGTTTTCTATCTGCTATAAAACCACTTTTGACATAAAGGGACACTTTTGGTTGCTATGGACAATCTACAGTTTGCAGGCAGAAAGAACAGTTTTTATTATATAAAAGAACATGCAGGGCACAGGACAGACCACAAGGGACAAGGGGGGGTGTATTTTTTACATACAATACTGTAATCTATTAGCATACTGTATGTATTGTGTTTGTTTACTTATTTGAATATGGCGCCGTTCTCCATCCCCGTGCATCGTAACGTCGCAGGGAACGGAGCTCGGTGGCACACAGAGGCACTGTGTGAATCGAGCGAGCAGCCGCTCGCTCACACAGCACAGATGCATCGCTGGATCCAGGAACAATGTAAGTAAACCTTGCCTGTGCACTCTGCGAGGCGAGCCCGAGTCTGACTCGGGGTTACCGATCGCAGCATAAAAATTTAACCCCGAGTCAGACTTGGGAATACCGCCAGGGGGGTTAACCTCATTACTTGCAATCCGAGGTTCCACTGTATAACATTTACTTGAATTACTGTGCCACGAGTGAGACACAAACAAGACATGTAGAAACCACAGTACAATCTTTAAAAAAAAAATCCATTACATGTGCTTTTCTGCGCACAGCCTACCTTAAAATGGTTGTAAATCCTTACATATACCCAGTGAAGTCAATAGCCTCAGATAAAACACAGAGGTGAAACAAATCCTGCTACATAAGTTTTACTTGTATATATGTTGTCTTCCCCTTTCTACACACGTTTGAAAGTGCAGATTGTGTTAACAAATTTTTGTTCTTCTTTAAGCATCACATAGGGATGGATGGGTGGAGATACTGACTTACACTGTGTAAGAGATGATTGGAGGAAAGGGACACACCCCCCTCCTCCACATAGGCAGAGGAACGAAGGAATGTGCAGCGCTGTATTATGAATAGACAAGCTCTCTGCTTATCTACCTCGAAGCTCCCTTCCAGACACAAATTTTCACCTACCATTATCTCACATGTCGGAGAACTTGTCAGAAGTAACTCAAGCTGATAACAGAGGAACGGAGCACCAGAGAGAAAGGCCACTTAAAGCTTTGGAGAGAGATAAGTAAACACTACAGATATATATGCTTAGTTCAACTTACATGAATGGGATTCACAACAACTTTAACGAAGAACCTCATTAAAATTGTCTGTGGTGGCTCAACGTGATTGGCACTGCGCTGACAAGCCGTTCACCTCTGCAGCCAAGGGTTCGGATCCCGGTCTCGGCTACATGTGAATTGAGTTTGGTGGTCTCAGCCCAGCTCCCGGTGGGTGTGCTATGCAAGGTACGCCTGTGCTTAGTATGCCCACCCCCCCCCCAAAAAAAAACACCACACTTGCACGCACACAAAATTGGTTTAACACACACGCACTTTGGCCATGCGGTCTCCTAAAAATAAAGAGAGGCAAAGGACCTATGGGGCTGGCTGGGTGGGCTAGACCCCCTCACTCCCTCATAGGGGGAGTCCCTCTGCCCTGTTGGGGTCCCGTTGGGCCCCAGTCGGGCTCCCAAGTGGAGCAGGTAGGGCGGGGTGAGTGGGAGGCCCCCCCTCACACCCGCCATTGCCACCGGGGGCATGGAGAAGGATGGCGATTGCCTCCGGGGGAGGGTCTGCCTACTCCCAACTCCTGCAGTCCGGCTCCTCTCTCTCGAGTTCACGCACAAAATACACTTTGAAAAAAAAAATAATAATTGTCTGTGACTACCTAGCAACCAACATTTTTTTAGACAAAAAACACTTTGATTGCATAGCACAGAGGTCGAGAATGTGTAACACACAGAATGCAAAGGATCATAATATGCAAAATGTGGGGTTCAGAAGTACATAACATAGAGCAATGTTTCTCAACTCCAGTCCTCAAGTACCCCCAACAGGGCATGTTTTATGGTAAGCCTGAAAACATGACCTGTTGGGGGTACTTGAGGACTGGAGTTGAGAAACATTGACATAGAGCACTGGTGCCATAAGTGTGTAAGGCATAGAACAGTAGGGTCAGGAGTGCATAATGCACAGAGTAATAGTCCAGGAATGTGTAATGCACAGATTTCAGGCACCAGGTGTGCAGAGCACACATAGTGAAGGGGCAAGTGCACATAACACACATAGTTTGGGGGTCAGGAGTACATAACGAAAAAAAAACCATAGGTGTCAAAGGGCATAACACACAGACCACATGGCACAAGGTGTAAAGATTGCTTTGTGATTTTTGATGCAGATTAAAATGCACTGGACTCCATCTGGTGTGAACCAGCCCTTAATGGGAAGAAACTTTACATTAATATACAGTATGTTTTCTTGTATTTTACAATGACTAAGGTAGCCTTTACTTTGCAAAGTGAATATACACCATTCAAAATAAATATTAATTTGGTAAGTAATAAACTTGCCCTAAGTTAGTAAATCAAAAAGTACTTAAAGCGGAGTTCCACCCAAAAATGGAACTTCCGCTTAATCCCCTCCCCTCCCCCTTACATGCCACATTTGGCATGTAATTTTTTTAGGGGGGAGTGGGGGCTTCAGTAGGAGTGGGACTTCCTGTCCCACTTCCTGCTTCCGCCGAGGGGCTGGTAAGGCTATTAGGCCTAATCGCCTTACTGCAGCACCTCCCTTTGGCAATCATCTAGGACACTGACAGGTCCTAGACAATCGTCTGTCCAATCAGCGGCGGGCTGCGCGCGCATGCGCAGTGCGGCTCGCGCATGCTCAGTGGGTGCCCGGCCGTGAAGCCGAAGGCTGTCACGGCTGGGTGCCCACAGTCGCAATGAGGATGCCAGCCCGGGAGGGGGGAGAGGAGCGGAGCCCCGGTCGGCGCGTCGCTGGAACGTGGAGAAGGTAAGTGTCTGTTTATTAAAAGCCAGCAGCTACACTTTTTGTAGCTGCTGACTTTTAATAAACATTACATTTGGGTGGAACACCCCTTTAACCTTTTTTATCAGCGCAGAAAAATCTCAGAGCTGGATGTCTAGGGTGCAGTGGGTGTCTGGAATCAGATCAGTGGAAGTGATGCAGATGTCTGTAAACATGATCACTTCTATATGCTGACAGAAAAGTGTGCGGCTGGTTCCACACCCTCCCAACCCCAGTGCTCATCATACTCTACATTGAGCCTGGAAGTGCTGCAGGCCACTTCAAGATGTAGAGCAAGAGGCGATTGGTAGACTATTTTTATTTTATCTCCATTTTGAATGGTCTGAAGGGAGCCTAATAAACCCCTATTGTTTCCATTAAGAGCACCTGCCTGCTCTTATACTGTCAAAATAATAAGCCTTAATAAAATAAGCATGCAGAAACAATACAAAAAATATACTTGAATGACTCCTGCGGATGCACACAAGCACACACACAAATAACTTAATAAAGTTAGCACACATAGATGTACTCAAATGCCTTTAACATTACACTGCTTAGCTATTCTTAGAAATAGAGTTGGGCCGAACATCCCCTGGTTCAGGTTAATGCCATAACTTTCGAATATCGAAAAAAGTTCGAAAATTGAACCACGAACCCTATTAAAGTCTATGAGACCCGAACTAGAGAAATTAAAAGGGCCCATTTTAAAGGCTTATATGCAAGTTATTGGCAATAAAAAAGGTATGGGGGTCTGGGTACTGCCCTGGGGGACATGTACCAAAGCACATTTCATTTTTTTTTTTAAAGATAATTTTTAACAGAGCAGTGATTTTAATTATGCTTAAAGTGAAACAATAAAAATAAAAAATTCAGTTAAATATAGTGCCTGGGGAGGTCCCCATCTGTACTGTTTATAGAACCTGCTGCAGCAATAATGACATGTATTAAAATAAAAATAAAATTACATTTAAATTTATCCTGCAAGTTTTCATTATTTATTAAACAATGGCTTGGGGAGCCAGTCTGTATGATAAGGGCCACATTTTAGTGCACTCAGAACAAGATTAGGGATTTTTTGGATTAATTCTGGTGTCTGATGCCCCTGTCAAACAGTTGTGGAAAACTTTGCCTATGGGTGTTGGTATTGACTTCACCCTTCTAGAGATACTCTTGACAAAAGCAAGAATTGGTCTTGCTGTAAAAGTTAGAAATTTGATGCCCCTGTCAAACAGTTGTGGAATACTATGTCTATGTGTGTTCGTATTGCCTTTACACTTCTAGAGATACTCTTGATGAAAGCAAGAATTGGCCTTGCTGTAAAAAAATTAATCTGATGCCTGATCAAAACGTTTCAGAAAAATTGGTCTTTGGGTGTTGGTGGTGCCTTCACCCTGTAAACCTTCTAGAGGTATTCTTGATGAATGCAAGAATTTACCTTGCTGTAAAAAAAAAAAATTGACAAAATTGAAAGTTGTTCCTTGGGTGTTAATAGTGCCCATGAAACCTATACCAAAAATTACTTCAAGATAAAATCAACACCCACAAAGCTAGGCAGCCTAGAAATTCCTGAAGATATTCGAGATCCCATTAACACTTAACCAGCAACATCAGCATCAGGTAATTGATATCTGCTGCTAATCCAGAACTGATTAATTTTGACAAATGTCAGCCAGTCAACTGGGTCTGCTGACAGACATGCTCTTTTATCTGTCACAAAATCTCTGGTAGCACTGAATGTCTGTTTGGAAAGCACGCTGAATGCAGGTCAGCACAGCAGCTCAATTGCATACTGGGCAAGTTCTAAACAGTGTTTTATTCCAATGACTCAGAAGCCCAGACGATTGTCTACTGGATATCTCTCCATGTCTATTTTCACCCCTAAGTAATCTTCCACCATATGATGCAGGCGTTGCCGGTGGGATGTGAGAGCTGATAGCCCTGGGAGCCAAAGACAATTTTTTTTCAAAAGCATCACTGAGGTGGTTGCCTTTTCCACTGCTCTTCTCTTGACCAACAGAAGCCTAAAAACTAGCTTTTCCATGAGCTTCTAACCTACCAAAATCTGAAAAGGCATTACACAAACTCATTTTTGAGGTGTCCTTGGTGGTCAAGGAGGCTTGCCAACCAATTATGAACTTTCTCCTTGATGCCACAAATTCTTGGCTGCTTTCGCAAGGTTTTTTTATATAATATAAGGAAGACCATGCACTGCAAGTTATAAGGCATAAGGAGAGTCCCCATGATCACTGAGGATTACAGTATCTGGACTGCCTCCTCCCAGCCATGTACTACTTCCAAGGTTTCTAGGGACTGAAAAACATCTCTTAAGATTTAATGTATGCCTTCCTGTGCTTCTATGGCCTCGTACACACAACCGTTTTCCTCGACAAAATCCATGAAGAAAAATGCTGGCAGAGCATTTTTGCCGAGGAAAACGGTTGTGTGTATGTTTTTTGTCGAAAAAACTGTCGTGGATCACGACGAGAAAAAAAGAGAACATGTTCTCTTTTTTCTTGTCGGGAGTCTCAATTTCCTTGTTGTGTTTCTCGTCTGGCTGCTCAGAATAAAGTATGACGGTAGCCCACCTTCGGTAAAAGTAGCGTTCGTAATGGAGATAGCACATTCGTCACGCTGTAACAGACTGAAAAGCGCAAATCGTCTCTCTCACCAAACTTTTACTTAACACACAGTAACATGAGATTAGCAAAAGCAGCCCCAAGGATGGCGCCAGTGAAATCGAACTTCCCCTTTATAGTGCTGTCGTACGTGTTGTACGTCACCGCATTTGAGAATGATGAGATTTTGTTTTGAAAGTGTGTATGCAAATAAAGCTTGACAAGATTCTCGACAAGACTGTCAAGAAACTCATTGAGGAAAACAATGTTTCTTTTACAACGAGATTCTCGCTCGTGTGTACGAGGCCTATGCCTCAAAAACTGCAGGAATCCTTTTCCTCCTCCTTCCACTCCTTTTGTGTGCTCTGTGGCATTGCAAGAATGGTGTCTGCATAAAGCAGACCTTGAGGTGAAAGGAAGTCCACCTCTTCCTCCTGCTGCTTTACCTCGAATGCCTTGTCCATAATGCCATGCAGAGTATGCTCCAGCAAGAACACAAGAGTCATTGTGTTACTGATGCATGCATTGTCATGGCTCACCATCCTTGCCGCCTCCTCAAATGGTGACAGTACTGTGCATGCATTCTGTTTTAGCAGCCATTGGCATGGGAAAAAAGCTGAGCTGCCCTTAACCTCCTTGTGCCATACTCACACAGGTACTCATTGATGGACCTTTTCTGCATGTGCAGCTGCTGCAGCACTGCCAAAGTTAAGTTCCACCTGGTGGGCATGTCACAAATCAGGTGGTTTTACAGGCAGGTGGAATTTCCACTGAATTTCAGCTAATCAAACACTGGCTGTGTATGACTGCCTGAAATGGCTACAGACTCTTCTGGTCTGCTTTAAAAGATCTTGTAAACCTGGGTAACTGCAAAAGCTGCACCACTGAATTGAGGACATGTGACAGGCATGGCACATGTGTACACTTTCCCTTTTGAAAGGCAGACAGAAGGTTAGTTCCATTATAGCACACCATTCCTGGCTCAGGAATGTATCATCCCTGATCATGCTTGCTGGATCATGTTTCAGCAGTAATGTGGACCTTACTGCTGACTGCCTTGTCTAATAATAGCAAAACATTGCCTTCCACATGATGGTACAAAGCTGAAATGGCCTTACGTGCAAAAATATAAAAAATGGGAACCTGCCTTTGTGGTACAACACATTCTGCAAATTCACAGAATGGGGCAGAATCCACCACATGGAAAGGCAGGAGTTGTAAAGCCAGCAATTTGGACAAGCTGAAATTTAGACACTGGGCATGAGGGAAGCTGGGAGTGTATTTTTTTCGATGCAGCAGCTGGGGCAGAGAAATGTTCCTGCTATACTTTACAGATGGTGGCGTGCTGCTGGCATGCGTGTTGCAAGGACCTGTGATAATCTTTGCTATACCATAATCCCTTTCAATAGAGGCTGCTGAGAGGTCATGAGATATAGCGGGGGCAGGCATGAAAGGTGAGTAGTGCGGAAAAAGTATTGTGTCACGATCGGGCGTCAGGCTCAGAGGCCAATTGCTATAGCAGTGGCAGAACAGGTATACAGGCAGTAGAGTAGTCCAGGAACAGGCCGAGGGTCTAACACGGGTGGTTGCCGGTTGGGATCAGGCAATAGAGAAGTCCAGGAACAGGCTGAGGGTCAAACACAGGTGGTTGCAGTTTGGAATCAGGCAATAGAGAAGTCCAGGAACAGGCCGAGGGTCAAACACAGGTGGTTGCAGATTGGGATCAGGCAATAGAGAAGTCCTGGAACAGGCCGAGGGTCAAACACAGGTGGTTGCAGATACAATGGCAGCAGAGCAGACAAATCGCAAGGCACTGGCTGGGAAGGCACAATAACCTGGCAAAGAGGAAGTACTAAGATCAGGCTTATATAGGAAGTTCATGGGAGGAGCAAGGGGTTCAAGGCAATCAAGACACAAGGCAGAGTATTCTAATGTATCAGGTAGGTTTGTCCAGCAGATCAGACAGGGAGCTGTCCAGCATCCCTGTAGCTCAGTGGGAAGAGACAATGGCAGACACAGATGAGGTTCAAGCCCAGGTCCTGACATATTGTGTCTCTTGCATGTGATTTTCATGTGCTCTTGCCAAAGGGGCTGAGTGGTGGAAGGTTAAATGCCTTGTCAAACATATGGTACCCAAATGGCTTGTGTTTTTGCCACGCTTGATCTTCTTGCGGCAGAGATAGCAAATTTCAACAGTGTGATTGGCTGCCCATGTGCTAAAAAAGCCCAGACAGCTGAGGTTTGGGAAGTGGTCCAGGAGATAATAGCTCCACAATCTGATGGAATAGGGTGGCTGCTCTCTACTCTTCCATGATAACTGCTTCTAAAAGGATATCCTGACTCGTTGGGGTTGTTTCTCCTCCCTCACTTTTCTCCTCTGTTCTATATGGCACCCAAGTCATGTCGATGACCTCATCATCCCCTTCAACCTTATCATCACTGGAGCCATTGGCAATATGCTGTGGCTGGAGGAACATGACTGCCAATTTGTGGTTTATCTGTGTTCTCCCCTCTCTGTAGGCTCATTTTAGTTGCTCCCTTCCTCTACCTCAGAACCAACATCCGAATCAAGCAATGGCTGTATATCCTCAATAAGCACTGAGGACTGACACTGAAAGAAATGTAAAATCTGTAAAATAAAAATGAAAAAAAGGGGGAAACACCAACGTCGCATTTAGAAAAACTGCAGCTGGCAATTAAAAAAAGGGGGCAGACAGGGGACAAAAAAAATACAAACAAAAATAAATAACACACAGCAACCAAAAAAAGGGGGTATACAGTGCTATAGTGCTATATACAGCACTAAATGTTATGTAATGCTGTGTTAAGCACTGCACTACTCTAACACACTACACTGACACACTATACTCACACTACACTAACACTCTAGAGTCACAATAAGTAATCACACAAACTTGCTAGTAGCAAACTGAGCCCTGCTCTATCTATCTCCACTCCAACAACACACTGCAAAAGCTTCCTATGGGAAGAGTGGTACTATGAGCACTGAGCCATGATTGGTTAAAGTCTTCATCACTTTGTCCCTTCAGGGCTCTGACGGTGCTCTGTGCCCTAATTGGCAAGCCTTGCACCTAATCAGTGGTCAGGTGCAAGGCTTCATTCAATTAGGGCCCTATACTGCACTGTGCAGGGTGCAATGCATTGATGGGTGCTCACTGGGTGAAGATCCCCCTGCACGGCCTGCAATTTCAGGTGTTTGCTCTTCCCGGACCGTTTGGCCCAATGCTACTTAGAAGTGCTAGAAGTAAAAGAACAATTTGGGGCCAATGTTTTGTGTTAACCAGTTTTGGTTTAAGAAACCTAAACTATGGGTGGGGACACATATTTGGTCACAGACATGTCACTACATGACTTTAGTTCAGCAGATCAATAGAGTGATAGTTACCTGTCTATGGGTAAGGGTGCAGATATGTATGTGGAGCTGGAGTGAGTACGAGGCAGAAGGGTTGAAGCAACTATCTAGACAAGATTGTTAGGTGAAGAGACAGTGCAAGTTGGAAATGGCTGCTATTAAATGAAAATACCACTAAGATGTTCTTGGTTGTGAAAGTTTAAAGCTTTAAATTTAATAAGCTTAATAGGTGTTTTTCACAAAGTAACCACATCATAAAAACAAAGCTATTGAATTCTTCAAGGAAAACCAGAAAGCTTTGATCATCAGTGTTTTGAATGTGGAACAGAAAAACATTTGAAACAAAATCAGCTTATAAGACAGAAACTGTTGGTAGCTAACTAGCCTCATACCACCCAGTTTGGGCAATGTTCTTTTTTTTCTGCAGTCTTTTCATCCTACACATGATGTCTTATTAATACATAGCTGTATTAATTAAGCCGTGGGTATTATTGCATTTGTAATTATACAGTCACTGTCTTTTGTCTTTGTACTGTATGCCTTGGGTGACAATTTGGTAAAGATTCACTTCTTGGGTGCTATAATCCTAACATTTTTCTTATTTCCCAGATTGAACACTTAAGAACCCCAGCTCTAAACTAATGACAAAGATCTCAAAAGATAAGACATGGTGTTTTAAAGTTTCAGAAGGTTCTAGACTAGAGCAATTTTTCCAGTAATTAATTCCAAATATTAGTGAAATCCCCGTTCATCCGATTATTATTATTAGAGGTTCATATATAGTTCCCTAGTGTTCCCTTGTTTGCTAGCACAGTGCATGACACATTGCCGTTCCCTGCTGCCTATACTAGGGTTGCACTTTAATGCTTACTCCGGCTGTGCTTTCAGTATAGGTGCAGTTTCTGCTGCTTCTCGCCGAGGGGGGGGGGGGGGGTCTGTATTCATGTTGTTGAGGAGTTAGGTTGGTGGGATTCAGCATTAATATCCAGACATATCCTGGATCCACATGTTGAGTTGTCACAGGCTTTCTTGTGTTAGCTGCTCGAGGTTACATACGTTTGTTTTTTAATTTTAATCTCTTTGCTAGCTCATCCTACTGTCTTATTTTTGCCCCCTTTTAGGCATACTGACCATGTGACCCCAGCACACCCCAGGTCACTTTCCCTGTTTTCCCCTCAGACCTTTCCAGCACGATTATCTGAGACTCTGAGTACAAGTGGAAGAATGTGTAGGAGGAGTCAAGAGGTATTTAAAACCGCCCTCTATCCTATTTTCCTGTCGATGGTTTTCTCGTGTCCCACCCACCCTTCCACTTTTTTTTTGTTGCTATTTCTTCTCTTTTACTTCTACTTGGGTATGCCCCCTTTTAGGAATACTGACCACGTGACCTCAGCACACCCCATGTCACTTTTCCTGTTTTCCACTCAGACCTTTCCAGCATGATTACCTGAGACTCTGAGTACAAATATATTGTACATTAATATTACTCCCCTCCCTCAAGGAGCTCACAACTTAAAATAACAAACATGTCATACTTACCTCCACTGTGCAGTTCATTTTGCACAGAGTGGCTCCAATCCACCTGTTCTGTAGCTCCCCCCGCATTAGATAACTCCCTCTGGGGAGCTTTCTCCATAGGGGTTACCTTGCGGGAGCTCTCCTGTGTCATACACTCGGTGTCTATAGACGCTGCACTGCTATCAATCTATCCAATCAAAGCCGGGACTCCAAGGAGAGAAGGATGGTGGGGAAGCGCCAACGGAAATTCAGGGTTCAGGTAAGTAAAATGGGGTGCTGGGGGGCCAGACACTCAAGGTGTTTTTTATGTAATCCTATGCATTAAGGTGAAAATAACATGTAGGTTTACAACCCCTTTAAGGTCCCTAACTCACATTTATACATACACATGCTAGGGTCAATTTTTAGATAGGAGCCAATTTACCTTCTAGCATGTATTTGGAGTGTGGTAGAAAACCAGAGTACACAGAGAAAACCTAAGCAGGCACAGGGAGAACATGCAAACTCCAGGCAGGTAGTGCTGTTGTTGGGATTTGAACCAACAACCCTAGCGCTGCTAGGTGGAAGTGCTAACCATTTAGCCATTGTGCTGCCCAATTAATGTTCTTTGTAAGCCCCACTTTTGCCTCAGCAACAGTCCCGCATTGGCTACTTTAAATGGGTTTTCCAGCCCCATGCCTTTTAACGCTTACATTTTACAATACTGTTCATACTGTCAACACTGCTGAGCTACCCTCTCTCCTTGTATTGTGTATGTTCCAATGTGTTTAAAGAATTGTTCAACTAAATGGAAAATGGATTGAAATGTTTAGTTTGATCTGCTGTTGTCATGGTGCTACATTTGTGACCAGCTAAGACACCAGTCATTTGAGGGCTTGAAAGCTCAGTTGAGAGCTGACATAAGCACACTCACAACTAAGAAAGTTATCACCAGAGGCATGCTATAAATGTAGTATACACTGTGCATGTAGGAAGAATATACATGAAAACATTGCAGAAGACAGCATTGCCATGTTTCATTAGGGGTTTAATAACATTTATTGAACATTTTTAAACATAAAATATGTGACAGCTGTGTCCTTTATATTATATATTTTTTGGAATTCTTTTTTATATAACCAATAGGCACTTTTTTTCTGGTTTAATGGTAAGCAGTAACTAAAATGTTTGCAATATGAACTATGGCTCAACATTTATTTTCAATGATTGCATCCTTTGAAACAGAGCTGAGCTCAACATTGTTTAAAATGACTCAGTACCTTCTGTTCTCATAAATATTTTTAATCTTATCCATTACATCCATACTGTATGTCACCTAGTGCAGAACATTGCTCTTATACTGGAAGATGATTTTCTACAATTTCTAGAAAGTTATGAATATACTGTTAGCAGTATCATATTCTCACTATGAAAAGTACAATGTTATGCTGCCCATGTCTAACATTTCAGTACAAATTAGGTATTTAAGTAGCAGCAATGCTTCTTTGGGATTTTGGGGTTATGCTTGGAAAGTTTGTCAAAGACTACCAGCATGATATGCTTTTTTATTGGTTGAAATGAGATCATGTTTTTTTTTTCCACATTCAAGAATTATTTTACTTACATTTTCCTTCCAACAGTATCAGCACTAGACCCTGAGAAATCTGTGCATTAGTTCAAGACCCTTAGCAGATGACAACCTGTAAAATACATTTTCTTAGAATCAATAGACTTTTATCTTGGATGGTGGATTTTTGACAGATAATGAGGTGAAAAAATTAAATTTCTGAAAATATGTTAGTTTATTGGAGTAGAAAAATGAAGCTTACATGGTATATCCACACAGGACCTGCTTGACTTTAAAAGCTGAAACAGATTATAACAGAATATCAGGTAGAAAATATTTTATTATAATCATGGCTCCTCAGCAACGGGCTTACAGAATTTTTATTTTTTTAATATTTAATATTGTGAGCGTTCAAATATTGGGCCAGATTCTCAGAGGCGCTACGACATGATATCTCAGATACCCCGTCGTATCGCCGTTTTTTTCCCCGGGTATCTATGTGAGTGATTCCTAGAATCACTTAGGCATAGATACGGGTGAAGATCCGACAAGTGTAATACAATTACACTTGCGGATCGTAGATGTAATGACAATTCCGGCCACTAGGTGGCCTTTACGTTGTTTTCTCATTTGCCTATGCAAATAAGACTAATACGTCGATTCCCGAACGCTTTTACGCCACCCCGTCGTCGCTTACGTCATTTTCGTCCGCGTAAAGGGTTACCCCTGCAAAGATGTGGAGTAACCTTACGCAGTACTGTCGGATGCCGTCGTGTGCCGTCGGATGCCATGTTAAGTATGGCGTCGGGTCAGCGTCGGCTTTTTCCGTCGGTTACGTCGTTTTACTAAGTCGTTCGCGAATAGAGCATTGTGTAAGTGACAATCACGTCGTTATGACGTCGGTTTCAACTACGCTTTCCGACGTGAGCTGGAGCATGTGCACTGGGCTTTTTGCCCGGCCGGCGCATGCGCAGTTCGATCGACGCGGGGGCGCGCTTAATTTAAATACAAGCCGCCCCCTTTGAATTACGCGGCCTTACGCTGGGCCATTTACTCTACGCATCCGCAAACTACGGAGCACGTGCTTGGAGAATACGCACTTGCTCTGTTAAGTTGCGGCGGCGTAGTGTAAATGGCTTACGCTACGCCAGGGCAAATGTATGAGAATCTGGCCCATTGTCTTTAAAGATTTTTTTTTTCTTGGAAGTCAAACCATGTCAAGCAAAACTAGCAATGACTGGCTATGGGGACCCAAGTACAATGGTCAGTAGTCATAGTAAACTCTGCATGCTATGCTGGTCACCATATCATGATTACTAAAAAATAACATACTTGTCAATATTTAAACTATTTAAATGTACACAACATTATTACCTTAACCCTTTTTTGACTCATAAAGCTTAGATGTTCCGCCCCAAATGTATTTTAAAGATATATAATACCTTTTCTCTGGGCATATTTTTCTGTATCCCATCAGCTGTGTGTATAAGGCCTACTCACGTCTTCCAACTATTATGTTAAAAGGAAGCACACTGTCATCTTCAGGCTGCAAATGGTGTCTGCAGGTTGATGGTTTTTTTTTGTCTAGACTATATGTGACTGTGATGCCATACCAGACTTAGTGATCACATGATCAGGCACCACTCTGGATAGTTCCTGATCAATAGTGAGGACTAAAGCAGTAATACCCAGGGCCAATCCTGGGCAGGGGCGCCAAAGTGTCAGAGAGAGTGCTTCCCTCCCTCCTCCTCTCTTTGATCTGTACCAAAGCAGTCCGCTAGTAAACACAAGCAATATTAGGGGCGGCTCCAGGAGCCGCGGCCACTCGCTTACATTTTTTCTCTTGAGTGGGTGGCTTCATTTGGAGAAAGTTGCGGGCTGCGTGTTGAGGCTCCCGGTGGGTGGAGTGAGTAAGGAAAGTGAGTGAGGAAAGAAATGTTGTGCTACAACTCCGGTTTGGATCTTTCTTTTGCTGCAGGGCCTGCCTGGGCACGCTGCTGGCTGCAGTCAGTGCATGTAATAGAAAATTGACCCCAGCACAGGACGGAGCATCGCCATCTAACCCCCCCCTAGGAATGGAGGAGGCCATGCAACTTGCAAGGAGGATGACCTGTCCTGCTGAGCTGGCAGCTGCCATCAGACCATGGCTGAGGTGAGAGACCCTGACCCCCACATGATCTTCCTATTTATATCCCCCCCTGCTGGGAGCTGCCCATTACCTGTGGGTCCTGCTGGAAGTTAGCCATTGTGGCCTACAGACCAGGAGGTCATGACCAGCTCCCAGCAGGACCCACAGGTCCGCTGCAAGCTCCCTGCAGGACTCACAGGTCCGCAGCCAGCTCCCTGCAGGACCCACAGGTCCGCTGCCAGCTCCCTGCTGGACCCACAGGTCCGCCGCCAGCTCCCTGCAGGACCCACAGGTCCACGGCCAGCTCCCTGCAGGAACCACAGGTCCACGGCCGGCTCCCTGCAGAACCCACAGGTCCGCGGCCAGCTCCCTGCAGGACCCAGATATCTGCAGCCAGCCCCCTGCAGGACCCACAGATACGCAGCCACCTCCCAGCAGGACCCACAGGCTGTAGGTCCTGCTGGGAACTGTCTGCTGACCTGTGGTTCCTGCTGGCCGCTGACCTGTGATCCTGCTGGCCGCTGACCACACCAGGTGACACCAACCACCCTAGCGATGCCACTGCTTGTGTGTGTTTCACACATCCCACAAGCTTTGGTCTGAAATTCCTGGCGACATTGTAACAAAGTCCAGCCTCCTGTTAGATAGGCGGAACACTGATCCAATGCAATAAAATTTAATCAGTGTGCCGTGTATCATAGAAGCCGCAAGCTGGTCTAGGAGGCAGGACTTTGTTACAGTGGCTGCCCGGGAGATTCAAATCCAAGCTCTGTGACAGCGGGAGATCGTCGCTGCTCTGTAAAAATCCAGGAGCACTGACAGGCTGCAATTGGTGTGCACTGATGAGCTAGATTTGGTGAGAACTGGTAGGTTGCATTTGATGGGTGCTGATGGGGCTGCATTTGGTGGGCGCTGATGGGGCTGCATTTGGTGGGCACTGGTAGGCTGCATTTGATGCATGGATTTCTTGTATCATTTTTGCAGTCTCTGACCATCTCTTGTATAATTTCCACAGTCTCTTACCATCTCCTGTATCATGCCTGCAGTCGTCTCTTACCATCTCCTGTATCATGCCTGCAGTCTCTTACCATCTCTTGTATCTTGCCTGCAGTCTCTGACCATGTCTTGTATAATGCCTGCAGTCTCTGACCATCTCCTGTACCATTTCTGCAGTCTCTGACGATCTCTTGTTTCATGTCTGCAGTCTCTGACTATCCCCTGTAGTATGTCTGTAGTCTTTGACCATCTCCTGTAGTATGTCTGCAGTATGTGACCATCTCTTGTATCATGTCTGCAGTCTCTGACCATCTCTTGTACCATGTCTGCAGTCTCTGACCATCTCCTGTACCATGTCTGCAGTGGTTGACCATCTCTTGTACCATGTCTGCAGTCTCTGACCATAACTTGTACCATGTCTGCAGTCTGTGACCATCTCTTGTATCATGTCTGCAGTCTCTGACTATCTCCTGTACCATGTCTGCAGTCTTTGACCATCTCTTGTACCATATCTGCAGTCTCTGACCATAACTTGTAGCATGTCTGCAGTCCCTGACCATCTCTTGTATCATGTCTGCAGTCTCTGACCATCTCCTGTAGTATGTCTGCAGTCTGTGACCATCTCTTGTATCATGTCTGCAGTTTCTGACCATCTCTTGTATCATGTCTGCAGTCTCTGACCATCTCCTGTACCATGTCTGCAGTTTTTGACCATCACTTGTACCATGTCTGCAGTCTCTGACCATAACGTCTACCATGTCTGCAGTCTCTGACCAGCTCTTGTATCATGTCTGCAGTCTCTGACCATCTCTTGTATCATGTTTTCAGTCTCTGACCATCTCTTGTTTCATGTCTGCAGTCTCTGATCATCTCTTGTTTCATGTCTGCAGTCTCTGACCGTCTCATGTACTATGTCTGTAGTATGTCTGGGGGCTCTTTATACCAGCCTAACTAACAGAAGCCCTCTCTGTGTCCATCAGAGAGACCCCCCCCCTCCAAGTTCCATTAGTGTACTCTCTTCCTGTAATTTGTTCATTGTTAAGAGATCATTGGAGTATCCCAGTGTAATGAAGACTCCTTAACCTCTTATGGACCGCCGCATGTACATTTACGTCGGCAGAATGGCACCGACAGGCACATCAACGTATATATACATGCAGCGGTCCGGTTACCTGGCCGAGCGATCCGTGCTGAGGGGGCGGGCGGTTCGTTTTTGTCCGCCCCCTCCGGATTGCTCCCAGCCAATCCGCGCGCTCTCCCTGCGTGTCATTGTAAACACAGGAGGGGGAAGTGATGTGATCTCTGCTCTCTGCGATTTTTTCAACCGCCGCTGAGGAGAGATCACATCTCACAGTAAGTCTGCACAACACTACACTGACACCAGTACACGCAGGCAGACTTAACCCCTTGCGATCACCCCCCCACCCCCTCCCCCTGTCACAGTGTCACTGAATGCAGTGATCATATGTATGATCACTGCAGTTAGTGTCAGTGTGACAGGCAGTTAGAGTTAGGTCCAGGGTAGCCCCGTACCCCCCCTAATAAAGTTTTAACCCCTTGATCACCGCCCTAGTTAACCCTTTCACTCCCTATTGCCAGTGTCACTAAGCGATCATTTTTCTGATCGCTGTATTAGTGTCGCTGTTCCCGCTAGGTAGCTATTTTTTTTTTATTGCGATTTTTTTTACTAAAGACATGTGGCTAAATACATTTTGGCCTAAATGTTTGACTAAAATTTAGTTTATTTGATTTTTCTTATAACAAAAAGTAAAAAAAAATATATATATTTTTTTAAATGTCGCTTTATTTTTGTTTATAGCGCAAAAAATTAAAATCGCAGAGGTGATCAAATACCACCAAAAGAAAGCTCTATTTGTGGGAAGAAAAGGACGCAAATTTTGTTTGGGAGCCACGTCGCACGACCGCGCAAATGTCAGTTAAAGTGACGCAGTGCCGAATCGCAAAAAGGGGCCTGGTCCTTTACCTGCATTTTGGTCCGGGTCTTAAGTGGTTAAGGGAGCATTTCTGTGTCTGAGTCGTTGCCATATAAACATTTGTAATGGGGAGGAGTTAGTAAGATGACCACGCCCATGTGGGGGGGCGTCAGAAATAATTCTGCACCCAGGCGTCGGTGACCCTAGGATCGGCCCTGGTAATACCTGCAGCTAGTTGCTATCTATCAATGCTATTTATCAAGAGACAAAATTGAATAATGTTTCCTATGCACTGGGCATTGTGCAGAGTAACAGTAATCTACAAATTGGAGGCAGGAAGGTATTAAAAGGACACCAGTGGATTAACGTGAAGCAGTTAGTGGTGAGCAGAAAATAAAGCCTTGTCAATTCTTAGTTGAGTATTTAGCTACTTTCTTTATTCTAATACCACGTACATATGGTCATTTTTTGGGATGAAATAAAACGTTTTAAAAAACATCATTTAAAATGATCGCGTGTGGGCTTTACGTTGTTTTTTGTCTTCTGAAAAACGACCAAAAAAAATTCGAACCTGCTTCAATTTTTTATGTCGTTTTTCAAAATTTCGTTTTTTGTGTCATAAAAAATGATCGTGTGTGGGCTAAAACGACGTTTAAATCGAAGTTTTAAAACCAGCGCATGCTCAGAAGCAAGTTATGACGTGAGCTTGAATGGAACAGAGTGCCGTTGTACATGTTGTATGTAACCGCGCTTTGCAAGAGCATTTTCAGAAAACGATGGTGTGTATGCAATGTCGTTTTTTAAAATTAAGTTTGAAAAACATAATTTTTTTCATGAGAAAAAACTACGTTTCTTTACAAGATAAAAAACGTCCGTGTGCACGCGGCATTAGTATCTCTAAAGGGGAACTTTTTTTTTGCATTTGGTAGTTATGGTGTGATATATGTGTAATTACTACTGACACATATCCCCTGACCGTTTTACAAAACCCACAAATTTATACAGGCTACTCCGTCTATGCAGATTACATATCGATGTGTTTAACCTCTCTAATGAAACATGAAACTGGAAAATCTAGATCTGTCAAAGACTATTAAATATTTTTGACTCAAGTGTTACATTTTCCTTCTGTATTCGTTGAAAATAAATATGCATGTTAATGAATTTCCATGGGGCTTTTATTTTTGTTCCTTTACTAGAGTACATCAACAGAAAAAATAGGAGACAAACATTACTTATAGTGTAAAGGAAAGATATGTGCAATCATTTTTAGCTAATTGTTTGTTGCTGCAACCATCAAGTGTGTTCCCACAATCATCAGTGTAGAAAATTAATAAAATAATGATGCTGTGCTCACCCTGTCAAAAATGATAGTTCTAATATTATCCGGGTGAAATGCTATAATTTATTACTGAAAACCAATTATGTGCACCACAATCAATAAAATGTTAAACATTTTAATTATTTAATAAACATAAAAATGTCTCTAGTGTTCTTCTGTCTTTGTGGTTTTGTTTTCAATCATCAATTCACCATGTGATAATGTGATTACATATGCTTCCTGATTGACAGTTCAAACACACATTTTTATCTCTGCTGTGTGTTCAGTAAGGCCGCGTACACACAGCAGAGAACCTCGACGGGCAGAACACATCGTTCCGCCTGTCGAGGTTCCCTGCCGGAAATCGGCGACCCGCCCGTCGGGAATGGCAACCAGCCATTCATCCAGGCGGGCCGTCCAGCAAATAGAGAGCGTGCTCTCTATTTCTGCTCGACGGGCTTCCCGACGGGAAGCTCGCCGAGAGCGTACACACGGCCGAGGTCCTCGCTGGAATGCAGCTTCCAGCGAGGTTCTCGCTGGTTTCCAGCGAGAACCTCGGTCGTGTGTACACGGCCTAAGTCCCACTACCTTTCATACTATGCTCACCTTCAAAAATGGACCTGCATATACTCTATATTATCAAAAGTATTGGGATGCCTGCCTTTACACACACATGAATGGCATCCCAGTCTTAAGCCCTGTACACATGACCGGTGTACAGACTGATGGACTGTTTTCATCGGACAAACCGATCGTGTGTGGGCCCCATCGGTTTGTTTTCCATCGGTGAAAAAAAATAGAACATGTTTAAAAATTTTCATTTAGATAAAAAAAACGATAGAAAAAAGTATTAAACTTAATTTTTCTCAGCACGTCATAGTGTTTTACGTCGCCGTGTTTTGTCACAGTTGGATTTTAGACTAATGGTGTGTAGTCAAGACTGATGAAAGTCAGCTTTATTGAATATCGGACGAAAAAATCCATCAGATTAGATTCCATCAGATATTTCTGATCGTGTGAACAAAGCTTTAGTCTGTAGGGTTTAATATTGAGTTAAAATGGGAACAGATGGGTGCCAGACTGAGTGCAGTATAAATCATATATTTAATAAAAACAAGCAGTAACTTACGGGTTAAATTAGATGAGTTCAGTATGTGGTGAAAATCGCCAGTCCTGAAGTCTCATAAATGTTCTATTTAGGGTCCTGTTTTCCCTTTGCAGGGATCCAGGGAAGGCTGAAAACAAGGAAGCAGGAAATGAGAAGCAACTGATCACCTTCACAGGAACAGGAAATGTGATTATTCACAGTGACAAGAAATGGTAATGCATTTCGAAGCTAAAGCTTCTTCATCAGACCTTGATTGGCTGGCAAACCTGGCAGTCCTAAATACAGAGGAAATAGAAACAGAGAAATCTGAAGGGCTGACCGGCCTGTCAATCAAATAGACAGATTTAAAAAGGTAGATGGCTGTAAACCAAAGTGAATGTAAATAAGGATAAAATGCTTGCTGATTAATAGTGGATGATGATAATATTATGACATTTGAAGGAATCAATCTAATAATTAATCGATTAAATACATAAATATAAATGTATAAAAATACCCCAGATTTGAAATTAATACATTTTTAAAAATAAATTAACTAAGAAATGAATTAAGAAAATTATTATTAGATTATTAGCAATTGGTAATCAATCAATTATTATAAATTATAATAAGTTAATAAATTGGTGAAAATGGAGGAAGGAAAGGTCTCTATGCTAGATATAATATTAAAGGGGTTGTAAATGATTTTTTGCCCCCTAAATAGCTTCCTTTACCTTAGTGTAGTCCTCCTTCACTTATCTCATCCTTCCATTTTGCTTTTAAATGTCCTTATTTCTTCTGAGAAATCCTCACTTCCTGTTCTTCTGTCTGTAACTCACCACCGTAATGCAAGGCTTTCTTCCTGGTGTGGAGAAAGCCTCTTGAGAGGGGAGGGGGCGAGAAGGAGTGTCAGGACGCCCACTAACACACAGCTCCTTTCTCTATCTGCAAAGTAGAAAGTGTCCTGACTTGCCTGCTCGCCCCCTCCCCCCTCAAGAGGCTTTCTCCACACCAGGAAAAAAGCCTCGCATTATGGTGATGAGTTACAGACAGAAGAATAGGAGGTGAGCATTTCTCAGAAGAAATAAGGACATTTAAAAGCAAAATCGAAGGATGAGGTAAGTGAAGGAGGACTGCACTAAGATAAAGGAAGCTATTTAGGGAAAAAAAATCCTTTACACCCCCTTTAAGGATATATCTGTTATAATTTATATCATGACCAAAAATACTTTGCAAGGGGATAAATCAAATCAAATCTTCAGATAATAAATGGTTAATGGATAATGAAGATGATACTTCCTGGGTACATGTATGTGCACACATATAATCATACATATACACAATATGCCCGCTCACGCATATACATACCAATACATACATGTAGTAAAATTAATAAAAACGTTTTTCCATTAGTTATAACTTAAAGAAGTTGCTCTGTATAGAACTTCATATTACAGGAATATTAGCTTTAACCACTTGCCTACTGTGCACCTACACCCCCTTCCTGCCCAGACAAAATGTTAGCTTCCGGCACTGCGTCGCTTTAACTGACAATTGCGCGGTCGTGCGACGTGGTTCCCAAACAAAATTGGCGTCCTTTTTTTCCCACAAATAGAGCTTTCTTTTGGTGGTATTTGATCACCTCTGCGGTTTTTATTTTTTGCGCTATAAACAAAAATAGAGCGTCAATTTTGAAAAAAATGCAATATTTTTTACTTTTTGCTATAATAAATAACCCAAAAAATATATATAAAAAAAAAATTGTTTTCCTCAGTTTAGGCCGATACGTACTGTATTCTTCTACATATTTTTGGTAAAAAAAAATGCAATAAGCGTTTATCGATTGGTTTCCGCAAAATTTATAGTGTTTACAAAATAGGGGATAGTTTATGGCATTTTTTTTTTCACTATTAATGGCGGCGATCTGCGATTTTTTATTGGGACTGCGACGTTATGGCGGACACTTCGGACAATTTTCTGACATTTTTGGGACCATTTACATTTATACAGTGAACAATGCTATAAATATGCATTGATTACTGTATAAATGTGACTGGCAGTGAAGGGGTTAACCACTAGGGGGCGGGGAAGGGGTTAAATGTGTGTCCTATGAGTGTTCTAACTGTAGGGGGAGGGGGGGTGACTGGGGGAGGTGACCGATTGTGTCCCTATGTACAAGGAACACAATCTGTCTCCTCTCTCCCTGACAGGGACGTGCAGCTCTGTGTTTACATACAGAGCTCCACGTCCCCGCTCAGTTACTGGGCAATCGCGTGTGCCCGGCGGCGATCGTTGCCGCCGGGCACTCGCACCGGGATCCCAGCAGAGCGGCTTTAAAAGGACATCACGTCATATGACGTGATGTCAGGATAATGGAGTCCTCCGCCCGCCGTCATTTGACGGTGGGCAGAGGACAAGTGGTTAAAGACCTCAAGAGTTTCATTTTTCAGCCTCCCTTGTATTTCAATGGAAATTATGTAGTTGAAGCTCATAAAACATACTGTAAGCCTCCATGTTTATGCCATTTCGATAGAAGATATATGTTTGTCATGGGGCTGATTTACTATAAGAGTAGAGAATGATCACTTTCAAAATAAATTTTCACTTTGCAAAGGGGATTTTCACTTATCTTAGTGAATAAGGGGAAACAAAGTAAAGAACACATTGCAAAGAATAACCATGTGGGGTATTTTTATGTGCACATTACTTAATGATCGAAGTTAGCACAACTTCATCTCATTCACAATGTAAAGTACATTTCTTTCTCGACTGCTAAGGGACATTCAGGTCTACCACCTACAGCAGAAATGGACGCTGGCAACTAAAAAGCACTTGGACATTACTTAATAACCCCATTCATAATCACTATGCCTCGTTTTTTGCTACTGTCCTCATGCGAGTGGACGTGTCTTCTTGGACTCTTCCCCTTCCAAATCAACAGAGAACCGCAAAAGAAAAATTCAACACAGGCTTCTGTCAGACAATGTGGCCTTGACTGTACAGAAGATGCAATGGTTCAAGTGGATCCTAAAATGTCAGATATTGGTGCTGGAACAAACTCATCATTCAGAGTATCTGGGTCAAGTCCTGAACACAGCTCAGGCCAAAGTGTTTGTTCCACAGTGATTTCTTTCACGACTGGGGACACTCATGGGATCACTTAAACTACCATGTACAGGGGAAATGGACAAGGCAACTGGGGTCCCTGTGCTTTACTGTGAATGGGTGTACTGGGATCCCAGTGGTTTTTGCCAACCACTGCATTTCTAGTCTTCAACCTCATTAATTGTCTTTCCACATCTGTTGAAGGTCTTGAACAGCACTTCTGGAAACACCTGTCTGCTAGAAAATTTCTGCTTGGGGAGACCTTGATATTGCAGAATATGCACCCTTTGTCTTTTCTCCTTAGGTGCTTCAGTGTACCTTTTTAGTGTTTGTTCCTTGTGTCAGTTCCTCATGTAAAAAAGCATCTAATATGTTTGTACAAAACTTTATGTAATGTATAGGTGCCTTCAAATAAAAATAAAGATGTAAAGATAAAGAACAATAAGTTACACAATTTCCACTTTACAGCACTCACTTGAATATACTAGCACCGATGCACCTTCAAATCACTTATTAAATTGTTCTACTTCAAATTCCCAGTGGTAATTTAATAATTGATGTTGTATCCTAAGTCTTGACTTCTAATTACATCACAATAGATCTGCTTTCCTGTGAGAGCACAGAGGCCACTCAGGTCTATTACTGTGCAGGTTAAGTATTTTGGAGTGTGGACAAAATTATTCTATATTTAAAAAAAAAAAACGAAATGAGCTGAATTTAAAATACAATTAAAAAGTCAGAAAGCTGGTGGTGGAAACTTAAACTCAGAAATTGTTACAGAATGATGGAGTTCATGAAGTACGTCTCATTCTCAAATTCTTTTTTTTTTTTTTTTTGCTTTATTGGAGAACCTCCAGCTTAGCTATAGTCAAAGTAGTTTTGAACGTAAAAATGGCTAAATCAATATTTCTAAATATGTACAAACTTAGCCTTACAGTCACTGCAGACTTACATAGCATTCACAAAAAAACTGCATATTATCTACTTATAAAAATGTGAAATAAGTTTGTAAAAACCATAATGCTTATTAAGACAATATAGTGGATTTTCTAAATAAAAATAGGCTTTGTATTTTGGAAGTGCAGTTGCACTCATTTTCCCCAGAGCTTAGTGAATGTGCTCTGTTGATTTCCATTATCCAATCATGTGCAAGCAAAAAATGCAATCTTTTATTTTCCTTTAAATCAGTTAGGGTATTTTTTACAAAGTGATGCTTCACCACATTAACTAAGTCTTGGGGAGTTTGGGAATGTATGCAACTGCACTTTCAAAGTGCACAGTCTATTATCCTTTAGTAAATCCAACCCAATGTAAAGAATTCATCAAAATAGAAGCACATATAATCTGGAGTAGCTGTGCCTGGCATCTAATCAGCTTCTTTTTTTTTTTGCATTTAATCCTTCTTTATTTAGGAAATATTAGTTTTACAACATAAGTTACTTAACCATTGCATTGGAATCGACCAAATAAAACAAAACATTAGCTTATTATCTTGTAGTCCTTTGTACTCGTTTAAGACTCAGTGGTATATTTGAAGATAACAGGGTAGGAGTGGGTGCAGGTAGTTATTTATGTCCAGGGTTAGCCTAATGGCAGTACCCTGTATTATCTCCTGTAGTTCCTGCTCCAGGTTTGGGTTCTCCATCTATTTGATGGGGTGTTGTAATCCCCTGTTTTCTCCAGCCTCTCCCTATTATCCATTTTCAATTGTCTCTTTTTTTTATTTTTTATCCTCGCCTCCCCCTGTCTTTAGTTCCATTTTTATTTCCCATGTTCTCTTGTGTTGCCATATCTCCTTTTATCTTTTATTTCCCTCCTCCCGTCCTACCCTCCCCCATCCCCCTTCAAAAAAGAAAGGGAAAAAAAAAAAAAAGAAAAAAAAGAAGAAACCCCCCCCCCCAATTCTCTCCCTCCTCTCCCCATCTCATAGGTCAGAGCTCTCCATCCAATTCCTTAGAGCTTCTCTCATTCCCGTTCCGTCACTCCCCTCCCCATCAACCTCCTCCCTTCTTCTGAGTACATGAATACGTTCCATGCTCCCCAGGTCAAGTTATATTGTTCCTTTCTATCTTGGGCTGATAAGACCACGTCCTCTATTGCACAAATATTCCTCACCCTATAGAGCCAGTCGGTTATCGTGGGGGGATTATTTTTTTTCCAGTTTTGAGTTATCCCAGCCTTAGCTTCGTTGATCATATGGCATATGATCGATTTCTTATATATTTTTATTGGAATCTGTGTTAGGTGCAGCAAACAGAAAGCTGGGTCGTCCTGCAGTTGATATGTTGTACATTTTTGGGTTATCCTTAATACTTCCTGCCAGTATTTCCTGATCTTTGGGCAGGTCCAAAATAAATGATATATTGTTCCCCTATCTTCCTTGCATCTCCAACAGATATCTAGGGTTCCCGGAAACGCCCTACTCAATTTCTCTGGTGTGTAGTACCATCTATTTAATATTTTATAATTTAGTTCTTGGAGCCTAGTACTTATTGATGTTTTCATGGTTAAATTGATTATTTTTTGCTGCTGAGTCTGTGAAAAATTCCTCTCCATATCTCTGGCCCATTCTCTTATAGATGGTATCTCCTGGCCTTCTAAAGGTGTTGTTCCTAGCCTATACAACCTAGATAATAATTTATCTGGGGGTTCCTGGTTTTCACAATATCTTTCAAATTGTGTTAATTCCCTTTTGTATCTGTTTGTTGATCCCAGAGAGTTCAGAAAATGGCACAATTGTACCGCTTGCCAGTTTTTAATCCCATATTTTCCTTCCTGGAGGACCAATGAGGGTACAGTTGGCCATCTGTCTTGTTCTGAGAAATGTGATATCTGTGTAAGACCCCTCTCTCTGAGACTCCTGTATGCTCCTTTCTCCATACCTGGTGGAAAGCAGGGGTTTCCTAATACTGGATACAGGGGGGAGAAGCTTGAGGTGTGTTTTCCTAACTGGCATATCTTATGGCCTATTGCTAGCGTCGTCCCTATAATTGGATGGTTTTTTAATTGTATCGGCAGTATTTGATAGCACCAGAGTGCTCTTTGCAGTGGGATTTGACTAATTTCTTGTTCGAGATCTACCCATAATTTTGATCCTGTCCTCCTGCCCCATTCTATAATCCTACCCATATGGATTGCTTGATAGTATTTGGTTACGTCTGGTATTGCTAGACCCCCATTACTCTTAGGTAAGAACATCCTACTCCTACTAATCCTGGGTTTTTTCTTAGCCCAAATGAACCTAAAAAAGAGCCTATTTACTTGAAGTAAAAAGGCGGGGGGGATCTTGATTGGTATTGTTTGAAGGAGATATAGTATTCTAGGGAGTATACTCATCTTAATAGCATTACATCTCCCAAACCAAGAATGAAATCCCCTCTGCCATCTCTTCAATGTGTCCTTGATTATGTTCATCAATGGAGGGAAATTTACTTCAAAGATATTACCTAGTTTTGGTGGGATATAGATCCCCAGATATTTCAGGGCTGTCTTAACCCACTTAAATTTAAAATTAGGTTTTAAGGTTTGTTGTAGGCCCCCCGGTAATTCCACACTCATTGCTTCTGATTTCTCATAGTTAATTTTTAAATTTGCTAATTTCCCATATTCCTCTATTTCTCTCATCAAGTTCTGTAGTGATTCCGTATAATAGCGGGGATAGTGGACACCCCTGGTTCCATTTAATATTTTAATAGGTGAGATCCCATTTACCTTAACCATATGCACATAAACCCCCTTCGTGCCCAGGCGAACAGCATGTCGTCTGCAAATGCAGAAATTTTATTTTTTGCGTTATTGAAAAAAAGAGCGACAATTTAAAAATATATATATATTTTTTCTGCTATAATAAATATCCATTTTTTTTTTTTTTTTTATATTTTTTTTTCTCTCCTATATCTAAAAAAAAAAAAAAAATCAATAAGTGACTCGGATTCTCAAAATAGGGGACATAATTATGATTTTTTTTTTTATATATTTTTTTTACTAGTTGGCGGCGATTGCGATTTTTATTGGGACTAATGCGACGGACCTATTCATTTTTGGCGCCATTCACATTTATACAGAGGTTCCTGTATAAAGTGTCAAAACGTATAATAGCGGGGTCTCCCTATACAGAGAAACAGCAGTCACCTCACTGACAGGACGGACTGTGTTTACCCCTGTCTTGTTCCATTTAATCGCGGCCGCCGGGTATTTTATGCGTCGGGATCCCCGCCGCGCGCCAGAATTACAAGCTCTGAGAGGATCCCATTTACCTTAATTGATGCTTGAGGTGTAGTATACACCCCCATAATCCATCTATACATATGTTCTCCTAATCCAATATGTCTCAATACTCCTGCCATAAACTTCCAGTTAACTCGGTCGAAGGCCTTTTTGGCGTCTGTACTCAGAAAGATCGAAGGTGTTTTGGTTTCCCTTGCCCAGTGTACCAGGTTCAATACTTTAATAGTATTATCCCTGGCTTCCCGGGTCGGGATAAACCCCACCTGATCTAGGTGTATTAGCTGTGTCAGGAAAGGTTGTAATCGGGCTGCTATTAGTTTAGTAAAAAGTTTTAGATCTGTAATCAACAATGAGATCGGGCGATAACTACCGCACTCCGCCGGGTCCTTCCCTTCTTTGGGAATCACCGCAATATGTGCCATGAGGGCTTCCGGGCGGAGCGCGGTAGATCGGCCGATCTCATTGAACATCCCAATCATGTATGGTCCGAGGATGGGGAAAAAATGCTGGTAATACTGAATAGAAAACCCATCTGGGCCAGGAGCTTTCCCTTTTTTAACCATTTTCATAGTTCCTTGGAGTTCCTCCATTGAGATAGGTCTATCGAGAGTCTCCCTTTCGGTTGAGGATATTCTTTTAAGTTGTGTTGAGGACAAATAATCCTCAATCCTTCCTCTAGGGATATCTATTTGTTCTAAGTTGTATAGGGAGGAATATTATTCTCTAAATCTCTGCGCTATATCTTTAGGGAGTGACATTATCTGGCCGTTCTTGCCCTTAATATGTGGTATGTACACAGTATTCCTAGTATCTTTCAATTTCCCTGCTAAAACTTTGCCACACTTGTCGCCTAATTCATATGTTATCCTTTTACCTACTTGGATAATCGCTTTAGCTTTATACCTCAGTAGGTCAGCTAACTCCCTCCTTTTGTGTCCTAATTCTTCTCCTACTTTGATTGACTGTGTACCTTTATGTTGAATTTCCAGGGTTTGGATATCTATCGTTAGTTTCCTAACCTGATTCTCCCGCATTTTTTTTATTCTTGCCCCATGCTTTATCAATAAACCCCTCATCACCGCCTTGTGGGCCTCCCACACCACACTTGGGTTGCTCCCCGGGGTATCGTTGGTCTGAAAGTATTCTCCTAGTTCTTTTTCTACTGCTTCTTTGACTTCTGGGGTCTGTAGTAGGCTTTCATTCAGACGCCAATGATATCCCGTGGAGAGAGCCTTACCTGATATTATGTCAATTGTCACTGGGGCATGGTCTGACCAGGTTATATTTCCAATTTTTACTTCCTCCACTCCCGTCAATAGATAGTGGGGGATCAAAAAATAATCCAGCCGGGAATATCTTTTATGTGGATTAGAGTAAAAGGTATAATCTCTCTCCTCCCCGTGGAGTATCCTCCAAGCGTCGACCAGATGCATTTCTTTTAACTTTCGCAGGACTCACCTCCTAGATTTACCTGATAGAGAAGAAGATCCTAATCAGCTTCTAACTTCAGCTTGTTTTGTTAAACTTTAAAAATTAATGATAGAAGCTGATTAGCCAGCTTTGCAATGCTTCTCCAGTTTTGATAAATTCACAATTTGCATTTTTTTTTGAAGGCAACTGATCTGCCAGACCATGAGGCCCTGTACACACGATCAGACCGGTCTGATGAAACTTGTCCGACGGACCGTTTTCATCAAACAACTCTGAACTTGTCTGATGGTCTGATGTGTGTACACACCATCGGACCAAAATCCGTTTAGACCAGAACGCAGTGATGTAGAACACAACGACGTGATGAAAAAATGAAGTTCAATGCTTCCAAGCATGCGTCGACTTGATTCTGAGCATGCGCGGGTTTTTGGTCCGATGGTTTTGTGTACTAACCATCGAACCTGTCCGACGGACAGGTGTCCATCAAACAGATATTAAAGCAAGTTTTAAAACTTTGGTCCGACGGACAACGGTCTGATGGGCCGTACACAACATCTAACTGGTCTGATGAAACTGGTCTGCAGACCAGTTTCATCGGACCTGTCTGATCGTGTGTACGTGGCCTGACAGTTCGGGGAGTTATGTACTACAACTGTAGAGTGAAAAATCTGGTGCAACTCTGCATATAAATCAGCTTTCAATTTGTATTGCCAAAGCTTAATTGAACCATCCTACCTATGTCTGACCTCTACACACCGACCTACCTATTACTGATCTCTAGACACTGTCCTACCTATTACTAACCTCTACACACTGCCCTACCTATTACTGATCTCTATTCACCATCCTACCTTTTACTGACCTCTATACACTGCCTTGCAATTAGGCCTGAAACTAGTTGCTCACTGAAGTCAACTTTTACGGTAAGCTAAGTTGATATTTTTACAATGACCATAGTTTTATTATAATTTTCAACCCCTGCTCTAAATGCTGCATCACCCCCTGTTGTGGGGAACTTGCAGCACAGACTCTTTTATTTAAATGGGTTGTGTTTGGTGAGCGGTAGTGCAGGCTAGTGGGGGCCCCAGTTCATTACTTTGCCCAGGGGGCCATGATGCTATTAAGAAGGCCCTGGCTGGGACCGGTGTCTCGCAGGAAAGTCAGTGGGAAGTTCAAATGGGTCAGTTCAGGCAACACACAGAGACCTGGTCTGCAAACAGGCAAAGGATGAGTCCAGGCAGTGGACAGAAACCTGTGCAATAAACAAACCCGGATTACTACAGGCAGCAGACAGAGGTAACACTACACTGGTGTGGTCATGGTCAGGAACACTGTTGTTGGCTGCACTGGCTCTGGTGACACTGTAATAATGTGGTGGTGATCAGGGACACTGCTGAATGGATGCACTGGCTTTGGTGACACTGACAATGGCACGATTAGCAATCAGGAAAACTTTTGTTGACTCTACTGGTCTGGTGACATTATCACTGGATGGCAAAAGGTTAAACCAGTTTTATACACATATGCATAACTAGAAAGGAGGTTGAATTGAATCTACAATTTCTAAACTTTAGTTGAGGCTGTCTGCAAATAGGGATGGTTAGCACTACTACCGGGGGATCCTGGTTCAAATTCCGGTCAGGACACTATCTGCATGAAATTTGCATGTCCTTCTTGTGCAGCCTGGGTTTTCTCTTAGTACTCCTTTTCCTCCTACAGTCCAAAAACCTTCTGGCAGGTTTACTGGCTCTTGTCTAAATTGGCCCTATTAGGTGTGTATGTATACATGTGCTACTGTTTCATATGTATCATACATGCCCTCAATATCCCGCCTTTCAATTTATGCTTTTTTTTTTCATATGAAACAGAAATGGAAAAAAATACATGTGATACTGGGTCCCTAAATTTTAGGCAGTACAATGTAATGTGCTGCGTAAATTGTCGGCACTATAAATATTATATGGCGCCAACAGTTTACGCAGCACTTTACAATATAAAACAGAGACAATACAAATACAATTCAATAAAATACTAGAGGATTAAGAGGGTCCTGCTCAGAAAAGCTTACAATATAATAGAGTGGGGCAGGTGGTACAAAAGGTTGTAACTGTGGGGAATGAGATGATGGAAGTGGTGAAAGATTAGTTGGAGGCGTGATAGGCTCCCCTGAAGTAATGAGTTTTCAAGGATTGCCTGAAGGCAACTAAAGTAGGAGATAACCGGATAGGTTGAGTTAGAAAGTTCTAGAGGATGGGAGAGGCTCTGGAGAAATCCTGGAGACAAGCAAGTGAGGAGGAGACAGGGGAGCTATAGAGTAGGAGGTCTTGAGATGAGCAGAGAGGATGGTTTTGGTGATATTTGGAGACAAGATTGGTGATGTAGCTTGGGCAGTGTTGTGAATGACTTTGTATGTTGCGGTTAGTATTTTGAATTTAATTCGCTGGGCAATTGGGAGCCAGTATAGGGGTTGGAGGAGAGGGGTGGCAGACACTGAGCGGTTGTTAAGGTGGATAAGTCTGGCAGCAGAATTCATGATAGACTGAAGAGGAGATAACCTATGGAGAGGTAGGTTAATGAGAAGGGCGTTGCAATTGTCAAGGCGAGAGATAACAAGGGAGTGAATGAGTAGTTTGGTGGTTTCATTTGTTAAAAGGGGGCATATTTTAGAGATGTTACGGAGGTGAAGTCTACAAGTTTTTGACAACAATTGGATTTGGGGCTGAAGGGACAGGTCAGAGTCTAGGTTTACCCCTAGTACCCTGACATGAGGGGAGGAATTAATAGTTCCATTATTGATTTTGATGGAAAAGTCATAGAGGGTGACTGTCAGGGAACTCCTGTGAGATGTTTTGCACACAGACGTGCGCAAGCGTATAGCCTTTGCCATCAGAATGGCACACAGGCATGTGCATGTGACCTTGGCTCTGTGTTCTGTTTCTGTACTAATGCCCATCTCTGACCCGGCTCCGCCCCTGACTCTGGCTCTGTCTATGATCTGGTACCTCACTGCCCACCTGCTGACGAACCTGGCTATCCCTAAGACCTTGTTCCTGTCTATGTTCCTGGTTACTGTTAACCCTCGGTTACCTGCCTGGCTGTTACCTGTTCCTGCTCAGCTCACCACAGTCTACTCCAGGCCGCTGAACCCTGCCAAGCTGTTCTCCTGCTCCAGGCACTTGTGTCCCTCTTGTCCTTCGGCTTCCTCTGTCCCACCTTCAGCGGAGCCAGGACAGGAGATATAAGAGAGGTCGACCTCATTAAATCAGTCTCCCATCCGATCCCTGACAGTGACACCGGTAGGGGGAATATAACCAGCTTGGTTTTAAAGTCATTTAGTTTAAAGTAGTGGTGCGTCATCCATGCTGATATGACAGTTAGTAAGTTAGTAATGCAAGAGGAGACTGAAGGAACGAAGTGAGGAGTAGACAGATAGATTTGGGGGTTATCAGTGTATATATGGTATTGGAAGCTGTGGGTGGTTATCAAGTGACCAGGGGAGGAGGTGTAGATAGAAAGGAGAATGGGTCCAAGTACAGAACCTTGGGGGACCCCCACAGAAAGGGACAATGGAGAGGAGGAGACAGAGTTGTAGGTAACACTGAAGGAGCGCTGTAATAGGTAGGAGGAGAACCAGGATAAAGCAGAATCTTGGAGGCCAAGGGAACAGAGTTTATTGAGAAGAAGTGGGTGGTAAACAGTATCAAAGGCCACAAAGAGGTCAAGCAGTAAATGTATGAAGTAGTGGCCATTGATTTTAGCAGTTAGTAAATTGTTAGTGAGTTTTAGTAAGGCAGTTTCTGTAGAGTGCTGCGAGCGAAAACCAGACTGTACGGGGTCAAGAAGGTTATTTTCACTGAGGTAGGAGCTAAGACAGGTATAGACTTAGCTTTCTAGAAGTTTAGAGGTGAATGGGAGCAATGAGATGAGTCTTAAGTTGTTCAGGTTGTTGGGGTCCAGTGAGGGCTTTTTAAGTATGGGAGTGATCTGCACATGTTTTAGAGGGGAGAGGAAGGTGCCACACAAGAGGGAGAGATTAAGTATGTTTATGAGGGAGCATAGGATGGAAAAAGAGGGAGACTGTAGTAGTTGTGAGGGAACAGACTCCAGGGGACAATTGGTTAGGTGTGCATTTGAGAAAAGTTTTGTAACCTCTTCAGTAGTAGCCAGTTCAAAAGAGGAGAGTGTTGACTGTGCTGTTAGGAAAGGTATGTTAAGTGGGGTAAATGCACGCATAGTGGCGGTGTCCTCACATATTGCATCATTCTTGTTTTTGAAGTGATTGGCAATCTCTTGGGCAGTGAGTGAGTTAGTATGTAGAGAGGGTGGTGGACAAAGCAGCAAGTTAAAGGTTGAGAAGAGCCGACGGGGACTGGATGACAAGGTATTAATAGGAGGACTATAACTGCAATAAATACAAAAATTATCAAACAAATAATGCTTATAGTGTTTAAATCCAAAATGTCTCTCTAACATTATCTAAGAAATTGATTATATTGATAGTTATTTTGTATGTGCTTGGTAGGGTAACTTTTAACTACAAAAAATATTCTGGTAAAAAATAGACACATTGGGAGAATTGATAAAAAGTGCCTGGAAAGTTCTCATTTGTCAATCAATGGCAACCAGCTTATATCTTTCATCTTTTACACACAAAATGTAAAAGCTAATTGGCTGAGCTCCTTATGAGACAACATTGAGACAAAGTTTGTCTCAGGCATTTTTTATTAATTCCCCCCATTATGTAAAGAGTTACTTTCTTCAATATTCCCAAAATGTCTACGTAGACTTTGGTATTGTTGTCTAAAAATTGTAAGCCATTAGGATACCTCCAATCCTGCTCTTCATGTAACAGTTTTTAGTATTTTTACTGCAGTTATCCTCTGATTTCTAATAAGAAGAAGTATATTAAGCATCCAAACAGTTGACAACATTTCCACAAGAGTGAATGGAGATTTTGTATGCACATAAAAAAAAAAGCTTTTCAACTGGGAGACATTGCAACAGTTGTGGTTAGGTACCACTGGGCCACACAGCGATGATATGGCAGAAGCAAGGATAGGTGAATGTAAGGCTTTAGGAGAGTATGGGTACTAAAATTACAGGTATCCTTTAAAGCAGTACTAAATTCCACTGTGATGTTTTACCATCATTTTGCATTTTTATTCTCCAGTGATGACAGGTCAAGGCTGCAAAAGTTTCTGTATCCAATGTCAATGCCATCTCTCCTGTAATTTTTTATCCATTGCAAGAGTGTGAGGGAAGTTTTCCGACAAACGAGAATTTGCATGACTCTTTTGACAAAAAACTGTTTGTCTAAGCAAGTTTTTAAAGTGGGGCTTAAAGCTTGATACACACCATACTATACATATAATATGAGGTCAAACCTTAAGGCCGCAAACACACGAGGAGACATGTCCGCTGAAACTGGTCCGCAGACCAGTTTCAGCAGACATGTTCGATCATCTGTATGGCCTAGCGGACAGGTTTCCAGCGGACAAAAGTTTCTAAGCATGCTTAGAAACTTGTCCGCTGCAAACCTGTCCGTCGGACATGTCTGATGGTTAGTACGCCTAACGATCGGACCGAAATTCTGCGCATGCGTCGAATTGATTCGACGCATGCGTGGAAGCATGCGTGAAAGCATTGAACTTCCGTGTTTGAGCACGTCGGTGTCTTCTACGTCACCACGTTCTCTGTCCGCGAGGATTTTGGTCTGATGGTGTGTACACACATCAGACCAAAATATCCCTGGAGACATGTCCGATGAATACGGTCCGCGGACCGATTTCATCGGACATGTCTCCTCGTGTGTACAGGGCCTAAGAGTTTGAATTTGTATGCAATCAGGCAGGCCCCTGCACTACATGTTTTTGGTAAATCTAAAGGAAATCAAAAGTCGTATAGTGTGAATGGGGTCTTAGTTCCACTTTAACTATATATTTAAGCAAAAATGCTAAATAAAAAAAGGAAACAGGCAACTATATTTTCAAACTATTCTTTTTTTTTTGTAAAACTATTTTCTCAAAAACTACTTTTAAGATGAAAGTTCCTTTTATATGCTAGGTAGATTTAGTTTTAGAATGCATAGAGGTTTACATATGGGTGCTGTATAAAATTGCTTCTTATCAGCTAATTTACACTTATATTGTTTTATATTATGTTTGCAGTTGTTGCTTAAAATCAGAAAAACATCCTTAGCAGAATGAAAGCCACTTCAGAAAAAGAGGTACACACACACACACACACACACACACACAGCCTGGAAAGAAAGTCTGATACTATTGAAAAGGGACAGATCTGGGTCACAGTGTTTCATATACAAAAACAAAGGAACAAAACACCCCATAGAATAAATTGTACATTGTGTTCTTTCCGCTTGCATTCAATATCCATGCGTATATTCATTACAGTGCCAAAGTAATCAAACGCTAAAGTAAAAGGAAAAAGCAAGATTAATTCTTAGAATTTATACCATTTTCCAGTGTGATGTACTATATTTCATCCAACAGGTAGAGTTTTCGTAATGAGTGTTATTTTCATAGTGATGCATTGCTGAATACTTTGCATATATCTTTGCATTCACAAAGAGAATACACAGTCTTGAGGTTTATCAAATTGGTGGGGTTCATCAATAGTCTCTGAACTATAATAGACTTGTTTTCAGTTTTCCTTACAGAGGAGATATTAAGTTTTGTTAAAGTAAAAAAATTCTCTCAATTCATAATATCATTTCTGCATAATCCAGTACAGCAAGGCTTTCACAGACCACCTAACAGGATGGCAGTAGGCATTTACTTTCTGGAACCTCTGCTGTGTAACTTACTTTCTCTCACTGCTTCATACATCATCAACCATACTCGAAAACTAGTGGCACGTATAGAACTATAGATGCTGCACTCCCTAAATATATGCAACAAGGAAATGTTTGGAGATACCCAGGGGTTTATTAGGCAGCAAAAAAAAAAATGATAGCAAAAGAATATCAATATAAAATAATATATTTCATTCTACAAATGTTAAAATCAAACAAAGGTTTTAAAATGTGAGCTCTGGTTGCTCCTGGGTGGCTAAACTCTAATATAAAAATGCATATAAATGCAAAATAACAGGGTTTAAAAAAAATATAAGGCTGAGGGGTCAAATGATCTAGAGGATTAAATAAATAGCTTAATCTCAGTATTTGCGGACGATACACAGTTAAGCAGGGCACTAACTTCTACGCATCTCCATGCCCTCTGAAGATGTGAGCCAATCACGAAACGCGTCAGTCGTGGCTACACAACGTTTTACCTTGCACTGGAGCCAGAATCTACCCGGGTCTCACGGAGCAGTGTATTTGGATGGTAAAAATCTTTCCCTGAGTGAGCAGATGCAGAATTTCAAGTGACAAGCTTCTTTTAATCTTTTATCGTATAAGCATATGTGGGCGGCAGGGGTATTATTGTTTAATAAAAGGGTTTTATACCGACGGGGCACATGCGCGAAGCTCGTGATGGAAGACGTGTCCTTCTAGAGCTCCACTCTCCCCGCCACGATATCGGGATCTAATTCGCAAACCGGACCGCTCAGCGACCCCACTCTTTTTGGTAGTCACCTCCGGAACACACACAGTACCTCCCGGGATGGTCCTAACCGGCCATCGAGGCAAAACTAAGCCTAAACCCATCAAGGAGGCCCTGGCTCGCACCTCGTCCAAGATGGCGGTGAAGGCCTTGGCAAAGCAGCTCGCTGCCTCTCCGGACAAATCCACCCATGCTGACAGCGAGGATGAGGATGACATCGAGTCACAGGCTGGCGACTCCCCTAACCTGCCGCCCTCAGGTATGTCCCAAAAATACTTTTTTAAATACATGGAAGACATGCTGCACAAAGCGCTCAAAGCTACCTCAGAGCAGATTACAAACAGACTATCCCGTAAGTTCAGGGAGCTTGGTCAGCGCACAGCAGACTTGGAAACGCGGGTTGACGATATAGAGCTGACCCTCCGGGAACAGGCCCAGGAGCAGGCTGCTCTCCGTGAGGAGAATGCCACCCTCTCATTGCATCTGGAAGACACCGAAAACCGTTCCCGCAGGTCCAATTTGCGTATACGCGGTATACCCGAAACCGTCGATGACCTGCAATCTTTCTCCACTGCCTTGTTTCAGGAGCTTGCACCATCTATTCCGATCGAATGCCTGGAATTTGACAGGATTCATAGAGCTCTCACTCGTCGCCAGCAAGACGGCCCTCCTCGTGATAAGGACTCTCTCCTGTTCCAGGGACATACATATCAGCTCTTCTCTGACCTGGCCCCCCTCACGATCGCCAAAAGACGAGCGATGAAGCCTCAACTACAAATTCTCATTCAGCACCATCTGAAATATACCTGGCGGTTCCCCTTCGCTTTACAATTCTCCTATCAGGGTCAACAACATGCCTGCACCTCATCTGAGTCTCTACAGCGTCTCTTGGAAACCCTCCACCTTGCTGTCCCCTCTCAAACGTCAGAGACTAACCTACCCCGCACCCCAGCCCGTGATGCGGATCACCCATACACCTTCACCCCCAAGAGAGCCCAACCAGGTCCTTCCTCAGTTCGTAAAGGGACCCCAGCTCGGTCTCACAAGGAGGGAGCTTCTGGTCGTCAACTCTATTCACCTCGTTGAGGATGTCTGACTAACATTGGTTCTTTTTTGCAGGTTTCTCTCCCCTTCTTGTCTTTTTTCTTTTTTTTTTTTTTGTGCTGATATGGACACAAAGCTTGAAGTTCTCATTACATTTCGTCCTGTCCGCATCTGCTGTTCTCATCAAGACACGGAGAGACTGCCTTTCCTGGTTCTCCCCCCTCCTCAGAGGAGACACATGCAACCCTATGGGGATCTGTGGGGGTTGCTCAGGTCCAGTCATTTACATTTTACTGTTCACGCTTTTTGTTTTGTTTTTCTGACATTCAGATTTGCTTTAGTTTTAACTTCCATTATTTTTTAGTTGACTTAATTTAAAGTTGGTTTGCCTCGGGCTACTACCTTTTAAGGCTCGAGGCAGAAATGGCGCATTCACACGTCTGATGACCAGGCCTAATTTTTGTGTTCGGTCTTGTCTTTATTTTTTTTTATTTTTTTTTCCTTAGATGTACGGTTATTTATATGTCTATTTACGGTTACCTGGATTACTTGTAGTTGTCATTTTGTTGTTATCATGCACCCTGGGGTGTACCCACCCCCAGGGTCTATGATCCTAGGACTGCCAGATTCCATCTCTTCCCTCCCAATCCTCTTCCCACAACCCTTTCCCCCCCCTGCTCTCCCTCCTGCTCCCTCTGTCCCGTACCCCCCCTCCCCTCCTCTCCTCGCTTCTTCCCCCATCCTTAGCTCGGTCCCGGCATGTCCTTCTGCCTCATTCCCTTGTGATGGTTGGTAATCCAGGCACCAGATGTTATACCCTGGATGCTTCCTCTCTATTATGTAATGATGTGCTAATTTTTACTGGTAAACAGGTATGCCACTGGCCTAGTCCATGCATTTCTGTTTCTGTTTATTTTTTTCAAATCTGTGTTCAACTCTAGAATACACTTAACTGTTTTTTTCTTTGTGTACAGCTATGTGATTAGTAAATTTGATATCTCCCATTCGTGGCGGGGAGTTGTCATTGCTCCCCCCCTCTACAGTGCACCCACACCCATGCTAGCTGGCTGGCCGGTGGTTGGTGCACTATTTGGTAGGGTGTCAGAGTTTGGCTCCTATCCCTTTCTTATGTCCTTTTGTTTACCCTACGAATCCTTCTCTCCTTTCTCTTCCTTTTCTTTGCTTTCCTACTCCTTTTCTTCCACCTCCTCTTTGTCGGCCTGGTCGCGGAACCCTGGGGTTGTCTTGTAAAGTTTTTCTCTTTATCCCTAAATGGCCCCCCTAAATATTCTTTCCCTGAATGTTAAGGGACTGAACTCCCCCAACAAGAGAGTGAAGGCGTTTCAAACATTCGCCTCATTAAAAGCAGATATAATGGCCCTTCAGGAAACTAATTTCTCCCAACGTGCTACCCCAAAATATTTTAGTCCTAAATACCCTCAGGTGTTCACTGCTTCAGCTGCTACGAAACACCGAGGTGTCTTACTTGCCATACGTCACTCAATACCTTTTACAGTGACCTCGGAGATTAAAGACCCTGAGGGCCGCTATATTATACTGGTAGGTCTACTCCAGGATTTGGAAACCACTCTAGTTTACTATTATGCCCCAAATACTAATCCAATCCCTTTTTTTTCACATCTGCTTCAGGTTATGTTTGTTTGTTTGTTTGTTTTTATTTCTTAATTACTCGCTTTACAACAAATTTAATGGTTTCGTTGCGAGGCCATCAGAAACAAAATTAACATAGTTCAGACATATAGGTACACAAAACATAGAAATCTAAAACATGATTAAAAGGAGGAAAAAAAAAAAAAAAAATTGTCACATTGAGTCCATTAATATACATTTAGGTTAATTAACTTTTCATTCATCTAGGGCATCCATATCTAAAATAGTTCATTTTTAGAGTTAGATTACAAAATTCACATACCAAATATCACTGACTACATTTTTCTATATACAGTACTCAATCAAACTACGTAATCTAATCAGATCCAGGGTTGCGTAGGTGACCTTTCATAATTTTTTTTGAATTGGTTAAAAGTTTTTGCCCTTCTAATATCAATCGGTAGAGCATTCCATTGCACCGCCGCTTGGTATGAGAATGAGCGACCACCAATTCGGATATTCTTTATTTTTGGGATGTTTACGCGATAATATCCATCTTCGCGTAACTGTCGCGTTGGAACATGTTTGACAACCTTATCCATTATATATTTTGGCGTCATAGCATTAAATGTTTTATACATTAAACATGCTATTTTTAATTTAATGCGTTTATCGACAGTTAACCACCCCAGACTGTTTAGTTGTTCTGATGTTGGATCTCTTTTTCTCAGTCCAGTTGCAATACGAACTGCAAAATTTTGTAATTTTTGGAGTTTTTGTATATATGTTCCCGGGATGCCCACTAGAAGTGCATTACCATAGTCTAAATGAGGAAAGACCAGGGCAGCAATAACTTTAGGGCGATCCATAGGAGCTAAATACACAAGGATCCTACGTAGTACTTTTAATTTGTACATAACAGTCTTGGTGACTTGATTAATGTGTGGCAGAAATAGCAGATCCTCATCTATATAAAATCCCAGATTTTTAACCACTTTACTGCAGCCTGGACCATTACCATCCATATCTTGCCATGGCAGTGTCCAATTTTGAGGTATCTCGCTTACGGAACTTCTGACCACGAGTACTTCAGTTTTTAATTTGTTTAACGCCAGATAGTTTTCTCCCATCCAACGTTCCACTCCTTTTAGACAGTCAGTAAGTTTTTTTGTGGCTGTATCAAGTGATCCCGCTCCCACCCTCAAATAGAGCTGGGTGTCATCAGCATAATTCTGACACTGCAGACCATGGGACCGAATAAGGGCCAAGAGGGGGCGCACGTAAATGTTAAATATCAACGGGGAAAGGGGGGACCCCTGGGGAACTCCACACTCAACAGGTCGACTTTCGGAGAAGTGGCTCCCCAGGCGTACCCTCTGACTTCTGCCCTCCAAAAAAGATGAAAACCATCTGAGGGCAGTTCCCTTTACATGCGCAACCTCCCGCAGTCGCTGTAAAACGATCCCATGGTCCACAGTGTCAAAAGCCGCCGAGAGGTCCAGCATTACTAGGATGGAATCTTGGTTGTTATCTTTAGCCATCAGCAAGGAATCCGTGACATCAATTAATGTAGTCTCGGTTCCGTGCCGTGGTCTAAAGCCAGATTGTTTCACATCCAGCAATGCCTGCTCCTCGACAAACTGTTGAAGCTGGGTGCGTGCATCACCTTCATAGAGTCTAGCCAGATAATGTAGGCCTGCTATAGGTCGATGGTTATTTTTATCGTTTATATCACCCTCTCTCTTCTTGACTATCGGAGTAATCAATGATGATTTAAACATAGTAGGATATGAGCCTTCTAGATATGAAGTATTGAATAGGTCAGCCAAGACCAATGCTATTTCTTCACTGCATGCCTTTATCAGTTTGCCTGGGCAGCAGTCAGTAACAGGAGAGTTAGTATTAGCTGTTCTCATTGCTTTAATGATTTCAGCTGCACTAATTAATTTAAAATCTTGAAACCAAACCTTAATCGGTGGTTCCAATGATTTTTTATTTATATTGCATTTTTCTTTTGGGTATCTATCCCTTCCTTTCTTTAACTTTGTATGAATATCCGCAATTTTGTTATGAAAGTGAGCGGCTAATTCATTTACAAAAATATGGGGGTTAGTAATTTGGAAGTTCAGTACATCAGGTTCAGCCAACTGCTTAACCACCCTAAATAATTCCTTGGATTGGTTTAATGCATCTAATAAGCTTTCAGAAATAAAGGATTTTTTAGCATTATAGATTGATTTTTTATAATTCCGGTTATGGAACTTCCATTGATTTTTATCGTAATTGGAATTTGTCTTCCTCCATTGTCTTTCTAATGCTCGTCCACGTTTTTTCATTATGTTAAGTGCTTCATTAAACCATTTATTTTGTTTCTTAATTTCGTTTTTAATTTTTTTGTCCTTTAATGGAGCAACTTGCTCCAAATTGGTTTCAAGCCACTTATCAATAATTGTCATCTTTTGGTCAACATTCAATTTAGTTAGATTAGGTTGAGTAATATGTAGTAACTGCTTAAATTTTTCTATAGGAAAATTTACATATGATCTAATTTTAATGGTTTGATTGCTTTGTTTACTATCAGAGATACCATTATCATCTAGATGAATTTCAAACAAGACTGCATTGTGGTCTGACCACAGTACTTCAAGTACATCACTAAATACAACAGTGATGTCTTTGAAGAACACCCCATCCAGGGTATGTCCCTTTATGTGGGTGTTTGGTGTAATCAGTCTTGTCATCTCTAGTGCTTCGCATGTATCCAATAACAAACGTGAATTTAGTTTGGTAGGTTCCTCCAACCAAACATTGAAGTCACCCACCAAAAGCAATGGCTGGGATCTAGTAGCTAATTCCATTATATTAGTAATCAAACTTTTAAGTCCAGTTTCAATTTTATTAGGTGGAATATAGACCGTAGCTATATTCATCACAGATTTTGTATTAATCATCATCTGTGTCAATAAGAACTCACAGCCTTGTTGGTTAAATTCCAGTAATTTCTTTATTTTAAATTTAGAATTATATATAATGGCCGTGCCCCCCCCCTTTCCTCTCCCCCGCAATTGATAATGTATCTCATAGTTATCGGGGATAGCATCAGATAAACAATTAAGATTATGTAACTGTAACCATGTTTCAGTTACCATAGTAATGTGAATATTATTTTGCTCAATAAACTCTCGTAATTCCCTAGCATGAGCAACTATAGAACGTACATTAATCAATACAGCTCTAATTTCTATTTCGTATATCTTATTTTTATTTTTGGGTAGTATTTTATTTTGATTTTGTATTTCATTAGTATTAATTTTAACGTCCCTATTGCTACCTTTATCATTTTTCTCAATTGTATTATTAATGATAGCTTCAATGGACCTTTGATCAAGTGATCCATTGCGGCCATCATTTAGTAACAGTAATTCCCTCCGTGTATAATAAAATTGTGTCATTTTAAAACAGTTTAAAAATCAAACACTTATTACAAATACTTAAAAAAATAGCTAAGATACCCATATGTCCCTCTTTAACAAATATTAGTATTCTTTAAAACAGATTATATTTAAATTATTTCCATATCTTACCAAAACAATCGTTAGTGCCTCCCCGACCTCCTCAGCCTCCCGCGGACGCCCGCAGACGCCGCACCCTTATGTCGCGCCCTTCGGGCGCGCCAGAGGGCGCGCCTGCCCGCGAGCGCCCGCTGCCGCGCTCGCTGCCGCGAGCGCCGCTCACAGCTTTTATGTGGTCTCTCACCTGGCCCTAATTACGGTGGCCACGCCCCCAACGCTCTGCCCAGCGCTAAGGGTGCCGCCCACAACTCCTCCCCCAAGATGGCCGCCGGGGAGTGTGTGCCGCTCGCTCAGAAGATACAGCGAAACAGGGGCAAGCAGGGAGAAAGTCTCACATACAGCAGCAGTAGATGTCAGGTACAGATGATGGCAAGTACAGATGATGGCAATGTCAGGTACAGATGATGGCAAGTACAGATGATGGCAATGTCAGGTACAGATGATGGCAATGTCCAGGTGAGGCGCCGCTCACAGCTTTTATGTGGTCTCTCACCTGGCCCTAATTACGGTGGCCACGCCCCCAACGCTCTGCCCAGCGCTAAGGGTGCCGCCCACAACTCCTCCCCCAAGATGGCCGCCGGGGAGTGTGTGCCGCTCGCTCAGAAGATACAGCGAAACAGGGGCAAGCAGGGAGAAAGTCTCACATACAGCAGCAGTAGATGTCAGGTACAGATGATGGCAAGTACAGATGATGGCAATGTCAGGTACAGATGATGGCAAGTACAGATGATGGCAATGTCAGGTACAGATGATGGCAATGTCCAGGTGAGGCGCCGCTCACAGCTTTTATGTGGTCTCTCACCTGGCCCTAATTACGGTGGCCACGCCCCCAACGCTCTGCCCAGCGCTAAGGGTGCCGCCCACAACTCCTCCCCCAAGATGGCCGCCGGGGAGTGTGTGCCGCTCGCTCAGAAGATACAGCGAAACAGGGGCAAGCAGGGAGAAAGTCTCACATACAGCAGCAGTAGATGTCAGGTACAGATGATGGCAAGTACAGATGATGGCAATGTCAGGTACAGATGATGGCAAGTACAGATGATGGCAATGTCAGGTACAGATTATACGCTTCCTATGTGGTGATTCAAACTTAATTTTGCAGCCCCATCAAGATAAGTCTCCCTATGCTCCTGACCAACACTCCCCTTCTCTACGCTTTAGGAAACTCCTGGCGGGAGTGTAACCCAACAAGGAAAAACTATACATTTTACTGTTACCCCCACAAATCTTTTTCCAGAATCGACCATATTTTTGTCCCGGTGGCATCTTCCCCTATATTGCTTAGTTCCACCATTCAACCTATTACTTGGTCTGACCACTGTGCAGTACTCACCTCGGTCTCTTCCTTGATCCCACGCTCCAAAGATCGTTCCCGGTGTATGAATGAGGCCCACCTCACTAACCAATCCTATTGCCTAGACATCCAAATTGCCCTTGCAGATTATCTTAAACATAATTACACTCCTGAGATTTCACCTGTTCTTCTGTGGGAGGTGCACAAGCCGGTAATCAGAGGTACATGTATCTCAGTGTCTACTCAACTAAATCGTGACAAGAAGATCCAGTTAGCCAGACGGGAACATGATTATCATTAATGCTTTCTTAACTTCCAGTCCTCCCCCTCTGAACCCCATAGACTGGCTATGGAAAAGGCTAAAGTGGAATTGGACCTGCTTCTGGCCGAATCGGCGTATAAGGCCATCCGTAGGTCTGCCCACACCATCTATACTAAGGCTAACAAACCTGACACCTTCCTGGCACTACGTCTTCGTCGCCCGGACCGGGCTCATGTCCCTATCCGGCTTCGTACAGACAAACATTCATTTAGCTGCAATCCTGTTAAAGTTTTGGCTATATTCCACCGAAAGTTAGAGGAATTGTATAAAGCCCAAGCATCTTTCTCCCCCGATGCAGCTGAAGCTCTATTTCGGGATGTCACTTTGCCCTCCTTATCTGACTCCAATGGTGAACTCCTGGAAAGAACCATCACGGAGGAGGAGGTCGTCGCTGCTATAAAAACACTTAAACCTCACAAAAGACCAGGTCCAGATGGACTGTCGAGTACTTACTATAAAAAGTTTGTTGTCACCCTGGCCCCGCTTCTATCTAAATCCTTTAATGCTTTATTGCAGCAGCACTCCTTTGGTCGGGACACACTGATGGCTATTATAGCTATGATACCTAAACCCAACTCGGATAATACACTGTGGTCCAACTTCAGACCCGTCTCTTTGCTTAATTTAGATATTAAAATTTTGGCCAAGATCATGGCTTTGCGCCTCAATCCTATTATAGGTGGATTGATACACAAAGATCAGGTGGGCTTCATTCCCCGACGCCAGGCCAGTGATAATATTCGCCGGGTTGTCCTTCTACAACACATTGCCAGGAGTTGTAAAATCCCCATGCACCTATTGTCCCTTGACATTAGGAAAGCATTCGACACTGTCTCATGGCCCTACCTAAATTTTATACTAACTCGATGGGGTTTCGGTCCACATTTCTTACAATGGGTGGGCTCCCTTTATAGTCATCCACAGGCGTATGTTAAGTACTCTGGGTTTCGCTCAGATAGTTTCCAGATCGGTAGGGGTACCAGACAGGGTTGTCCCCTGTCCCCCCTACTCTTTGCTTTAGCGATAGAACCTCTAGCTGCCCTAATTAGGGCCAACCCTGATGTCAAGGGACTGGAAATTGCTTCTACCTCTCACAAAATCTGCCTATTTGCGGATGATGCACTCTTGTTCGTAACTTCCCCCCGTTTAACCCTTCCAAATTTACTACAAATCCTTGATAAATTTGCCAAAATCTCTGGTCTAGAAGTTAATCAGTCCAAATCACGTGCTCTCAATGTGTCTCTGTCTGCTAGTGAGGTAACCTCCCTCCAAGAAAATGTTTCTTTTTCCTGGCCCCCTGCTTCTCTACCATACCTAGGTATAAAACTGACTGGTGACCCTGCTTCTCTCTTTCGGTCTAATTATCTCCCCATGCTGTCTCAGTTATCATCCCTATTGGACTCTTGGAAACCGTTATGTGTCTCGTGGCTTGGTCGGGTGGCTGCTGTCAAAATGTCTTTGCTCCCTAAGTTGCTATACCTTTATAGAGTCTTGCCTGTAGCAGTCCCGTCCTACTTTCATCGAATTATCCAATCTCGAGTGTTTAAATACATATGGGGGTCCACTAAACCCAGAGTAGCCAGATCTACTCTTCTCCGTAATAGACTTAGTGGCAGACTCGGGATTCCCAACTTTCTCCGCTACTATCACTCCTCCCAGCTCACCCAGATCACTTTGTTTCATGCATCTACTGAAATCCCTATTTGGGTCAGCCTGGAAGCGATTGATATTTCTCCTTTATTGGCTTACAATTTATTATGGTTACCCCCATCGGCCCGCATCCCCATTACAAATCAGATTACACGACAGCGCTCCAGATCTGGGACACATTGCGAGCCCCCTTTCAACTAGTTTCCACCCATACCCCTTTACTTTCATTCTTTGGCCTCACACTTTTTCATCCTGCTTTCACTGAACCGGAATCCTTTCGATTTTGGTCCGAGGCAGGTCTACGACGGATCTGTGATATAGTGCATAAGAATGCTCTTAAAACCTTTCTGGAACTCCAGGCCCAGTTTAACTTACCCCCCACTGAATACTTCCACTACCTCCAAGTAGCACATTTCATTCGAACAGTGACGGGGGTTCGCCCCCCATCTGACAGGGTGTCATTTTACGAAAAGATATGTAACTCAGATCCACATGCTCCTGGTATTATTTCGCAAATGTATAATCACCTCACTGCTCCATCGCCGGAACTCCCTCTATATGCTGCACAGTGGTCTAAAGATCTACAAGTGACGTTGGAACCGGAGGACTGGGCGAATATATGGGCCTACACAAAAATTTCTACCCGAAATGTGATCGCTTTGGAGGCCAACTACAAAGTGCTCATGCGGTGGTACCTAGTTCCTGCTAGGATAGCTAAATTCCTACCCTCCTACCCCCCAGTGTGTTTCCGGGGCTGCGGAGAGAGAGGTACCCATAAACATATCTGGTGGTCCTGCCCTCTGGTAAAGCAGTTTTGGGCAACAATATTCCAGATGGCTTCCACTCTGCTTCGTCATACCCTTCTCCCTGATCCAACTTTGGCCTTGCTGAACCATATTAAAGGTGACTACACTAGGGCCCAGGTCCACCTCCTCCTTCAATTAACCACGGCCGCTAAACAAACCATAGCCAAGGCTTGGAAGTCCTCTAGACTCCATATAACTGAGGTGAAACACAGAGTGACCCAAGCAATGATACATAGTAAGACAGAAGCAATTGTTCTAGACCGAGTCCCTCAGCATGACAAAACATGGTCCCCATGGGTTGAGCACTTTCTCCCCCCTGATTTTGATATCCCCTTGCCTACCCCGTGAGCGTTATTATGTTCCTACGATTTGATTCTGTGACTCCCCGGTTGCCCTAGCGACCATGCCGACAACCTCCTCATTTTCCTCCCCTCTACTTTTCTCACCTTCTCTACTATCTGTTTCACGCCCTTACTTTCTCCTCTCTCTGTTTTCCGTTTCCGTCTTTATTTTTTGGGACATCTCTGTCCCTCCATTAAAACACCATATTTGAATACATATGGGCAGTGTTGTAATACACTACCCCTATTTGATTTATGGTCCTCTAATTTTACACATACAGTGTAAAACTTGATGCTTTGTACTACTTTTTATTTGGAGCCGCTTACTTTGTTCTTTTGGATCCACTTGTCTTTAATTACCTTGTTCCTAGTTGATCCCAATGCTCCGATATCCCTTAATGTGTAGTACTTGTATTCAACCTAGATATACTTAGTTGACATTGTAGACATGTTCATAATCACTTTGTCCAGAATGTACCAGTGTATACCTTTTGTCATTGCACACGGAAATGCTTGTTATTTTACTCTGTTTTATTTGTTACCAATAAAATACTTGAACAGAAAAAGGGTTTTATACCATATGCAGTCTCCTTTTGCTTCCCTACATGACCGTTGTGCTGCACGCATTTCAAAAGGAATATCTCACACACACACCAAGAGGAGAGCAGCTGAGGAGTGGTTTAATGTTTTAAAAATGTAAGGTAATGCATTTGGATGAATAAAAAGTTATTCGATAGGGGAAGAACTTCTGGGGGAATCTAGGGTGCAAAGGGACCTGGGGGTCCTAGTAGATGACAGGTTCAGCAATGGCATGCAGTGCCAAACTGCTGCAAGCAAAGGCAACAGAATATTGGCATGCATTAAAAAGGGTATTCACGCCTGAGATAAAACAATAATTCTCCCACTCTACAAGACTCAAGACATCTTGAGTAAGCCATCCAGTTCTGGGCACCTGTCCTCAGCAAGCATGTGCTGGAACTGGAGAAAAGCCATAGATGGGAAACAAAGGTAATTAAGGGACTAGAGTATCTCAGCTATGAAGAAAGACTACAGGCATTGAACTTATCCTCTCTGGAGAGGAGATGCTTGAGAGGGGATATGATATCAATGTACATATACTGTACTGTACTGGTGACCCTAGCATAGGGAAAATAATATTCAGTGAAAGGGAATTTAAAAAGACATGCGGCCAGTCACTAAAACTGGAAGAGAAGCAGTTTAACCTTAAACTGTGTAGAGGGTTCTTTACTGTCAGAGCAGTAAGGATGTGGAATTCTCTTCCACAAGAAGTGGTATCAGCAGGGAGCGTTGATAGTTTAAAAAAACTATTAAATGGGCACCCTAACGGCCACAACATTCATAGATATACAATGTACTATTTACATAAGCACATAGACACACACATCATAGGTTGAACTGGATGGACTGGTGTCTTTTTTCATCCTCACCTGTAACATTCCTATTTTGGCCCATCGGCCATGACAACAATAACGCATGCAGGTATACTTATATACAAAAGCATTTTTTGCAAGATTGATCTTGCTATTGATCAATATTGCAAACATTGTTTTGTATATAAGTATACCTGCCTGCAATTTTGTTGTAAGCCATCTGGTCCAGGTAAATTATTTATGTTGAGTTTTTCGAGTCTATTTATGATTCTGTCTTCTATTAGCCATGAGGGTGCTTTCTGTGACGTAGATTTAAAAATAACATTACCGTCTTGGTTTCTGTATCGCCCTGTGTCCTTTGTGAAGACTGAGGAGAAGAATTTATTCAAAACCTTTGCCTTCTCTCTGTCCTTTGTAGCCAAATTCCCTTCATCATCCTTTATGGGGCCAATATGTTTTGGCCTCACTTTCTTACTGTTTATATACTTAAATCATTTTTTTTTTACTCTTCTCCCCTATGTGCCTTTCAGGTTCTATCTTAGCCACCCTGATTGTGCTCCTACATTTCTTATTGCCTACTTTGTAAAGTTGACAATGATCCCTCAGTCTGACCGCCAGTCCGCCACTATTCAGGTGGTAATTGTAGGTAAGACAGCCAAGGGTTCAAGAGTTTGTTGAACAATGATTGCTTATCTCGAAATGTTCTAACAATTTTTTCATTAAGCATTATCCAAGTAAGTTTACGTTTCCACAAGTATAATTCAATCACAAGGCTTTTCCAGGCCGTGGCAATCGTGGTCTTGGCCACCAAAAAATAAATAAAACAAATTAGCGATTGAGCATGTCTGGGAATATTTTCAATTGGCCCATTAAGAAGAGCGACCTGAGCAGTCTTTGAAATATTTACTGTGGTTACAGAATAGATCAAGGTGTGAACTGGTATCCAGGACAATCTAACTTTAGAACATGCCTGTCCTACTCTGATAAATGCCTGTTAAATGCTTCAATTACTATAGAGGAATTGGAAGCTGCAGTGGCGTCTCTTCCTAAAGGAAAAGTGCCTGGAGCAGATGGCATCCCCAATGAAGTGTATAGCTAATATGGCAAAATATTCCTACCTTATTTGCTAAAGATTTTTAATGTTGATTTAGTGAAGGTTGTCCCTCTTCTTCTATGACAGAGGCTATAATTGTGGTTATACCTAAGAAAGTGAAAGATACGTCACTTCCTGACTCCTATAGGCCAATATCGTTGCTTAATACCGACATTAAACTATAAGCTAAAATCATGGCAAATAGACTAAAGAGAGTTATCCAATCGATTATTCATTCAGATCAAACAGGTTTTATGCCCAACTCTTCTACTGACGAAAATATAAGGTACACCTTTCTAAATATACAAACTCCTGTAGATAACTCAACTAGCTTTGCTGTCTCTAGATGTCGCTAAGGCGTTTGACAGCATAGAATGGTGTTACATTTCGGAAGTACTTAAACGTTTTGGCTTTGGTGATATTTTCTGTAATTGATTTAAGCTCCTATACACAACACCCAAGGTCACTATAAGAGTTAATGGGAACATGTCAGAATACTTTACTCTATTTTTGAGGTACTAGACAAGGGTGTCCACTATCATCCCTTCTGTTATCGATAGTGTTAGAACCCCTTTGCAGCTATGTTGATGCAAACGGTGGTGATGAGAGGCTTCTGCAGAAGTAAATATGAGGACAAAATTGTTCGGTATGCTGACGATATTGTGCTATGTCTAGCTGGTACTCAGGAATCATGGGTTTCTGAAATATCTTCTAAATGAAAGTTTGGAGCTTTTTCCGGTCTTAGGATAAACTGGAATAAGTCAGTATTACTCCCTTTAGATCCTCTCCGGGACCCTCTTCCCCCATAGCAGCACAACTTAGGGTGGATGCAAAGATTAAATATATAGGGGTAACTATCTCTGCCTGTCCTGTCCCAATGCACAGAATGACCCAACTTTTTATTTTGTACATGGCCTACTGTACCCCAGAGCTGTTGCATAGGATAGGCAGGAGGAAAAATGTTGATTGTCTAAGGCGGCGTACACACGGCAGGGAATCTCGACGGGCAGAACACATCGTTTCCGCCCGTCGAGGTTCCCTGCCGGCTGGCGAAATCGGCGACCCGCCCGTCGGGAATGGCAACCAGCCATTCTTCCGGGCGGGCCGTCGAGGAAATAGAGAGCGTGCTCTCTATTTCTGCTCGACGGGCTTCCCGACGGGAAGCTCGCCGAGACCGTACACACGGCCGAGGTCCTCGCTGGAATGTGCATTCCAGCGAGGTTCTCGCTGGTTTTCAGCGAGAACCTCGGCCGTGTGTACGCCGCCTAAGATGGGTGAAATCTCCCAGTTCATTTATACACTTGTTTTGGAGATGCACAGGTACTGGCAAGATGTGATAGATATGATTAATTCTAAATATATGACATCATACATATTCCCAATCCTGTCCTATGTCTCTTCGGGTATATCGATTTTAATCATTTAGAATATGATGAGGTAGTGGCCATAATGAGAATTCATGTAAATTAATAGCACGTAAATCATTAGCCTCTCAATAGATATCACCTAATTTTCCTATCCTTGGGGACTGGGTACAGGAAACAAATAAACATGTGCCATTTGAGAGATATACTTATCTTCAACGTAATGAAGTTTGAGAAAATATGGAAAAAAAGGCTAAATGTCCCATGTTCCAATCTGGGATAAAAATAGAGATCGGGCAATATGTGCTATGCATTTCTGCTCTTTGGTTTTTGAGTGGTCTTCTCCTCTCTTTATAAATACTTGATGTAGGCAATTGATTACATTTATTATCTACTACATGAATGTAATGCACGCTCAGCGATACTGTATTTTATTGTATTTTTAAGACCTAATGTTGGAAGATATGGTAGAATGGAAAAGAGAGAAAGAGAAACTACTTTTTTTTCTAGGAAATGGATGATTAACTAACCCAAAAATACTGTAATTAATTCTGAGTTACCTGATTAACCACTTCCCGCCCCTCAGCCTACAGCAGAATGACGGCCGGGCGGTGGTTCACTTATCCTGACTGGGTATTATATGACGTCCAGCCGTATAATAGCCACCACGTGCCCGTTGGGGCACCCATCGCTTAGATCGGAAGTGCGGCGTGTCAGTCTGACACACCGCTATACCGATTTTGGTAAAGTGCCACTAACTGAGGCTCTTTATCACGTGACCAGCCGTGTCAAATCATGGCTGATTGCAATGTAAACAGGAAGAGTCATTGATCGGCTTTTCTTCCCTTATGTCTGACAGACGTGAATATATGAGAGCCGATCGGCTGCCCTCCTGACTGGGGGGGTCTGTGCTGATTGTTTATCAGTACAACCTCCCCTTGGATGCCTGCCTAGGACCACCAGGATGCTGCCAGGACCACCAGGGATGCCCACCATACTGGACCACCAGGTATGCCACCCCAGACCACCAGGAAAATGCCAATCAGTGCCCAGACAACTGCCAATCAGTGTCCAGGCAGTTGCCAATCAGTGCCCATCCCCAATGCCTTCTAGTGCCAGTGCCATCAGTGATGCCTATCAGTGCCATCTATCAGTGCCACATATCAGTGATGCCCATCAGTGCCACGTGTCAGTGCTGCCTATCATTTTCATTATCATGTACCCATCAGTGCAGCCTTTCAGTGAACATCAGTGTCACCTATCAGTGCCCACTAGTGCCACCCATGAGTGCCCATCAGTGCCGCCCATCAATGTCCATCAGTGCTGCATATCAGTGCCACCCATCAGTGCGGCCAATCAGTGCCCATCATCAGTGCCCATCAGTGTCACCTCATTGGTGCCATCTTATCAGTGCCAGTTAGTACTGCCTTATCAGTGCCCATTAGTAAAGGAGAAAACTTACTTATTTACAACATTTTATAACAGAAACAAAATAAAAATGTTTTTATTTTCATTTTTTTTGTCTTTTTTTATTTGTTTAGCAAAAAAAAAAAAAACGCAGAGGTGATCAAATACCACCAAAAGAAAGCTCTATTTGTGGCAACAAAATGATAAAAATTCTGTTTGGGTACAGTGTAGCATGTATAATTGTCATTTAAACAGTGACAGCACTGAAAGCTGAAAATTGGCTTGGGCAGGAAGGGGGTAAGTGCCTGGTATTGGAGCGGTTAAAGCCAGGGAAGAAGGAAAGAAATAGATTGATTGTTTATTGTTTGGATTTTGTTGTTGGGGTCTTTTTTGTTTTTGTTTTAGGCTTCGTGTACTCAAGACATTTTTACAAACCTCTCCTGAATGATTTAACTTGACAGATAGTAACCCACATTTAAAACATCCATTTTGCCACGTTTGCATTTAAACATTTTTTTTTTTTTCAAAATAGCCAAAAATGAAAAACGTAGGTAAACGAAACGTAGCTAAACATGTAGTACTGCATTTAGCCGTGTTTTAAAAGTGTTTGTCTCTTGAAATGCCTCTAAACTCAGCTTCTGACCCATTTTCTTGCGTTCCAAAAAAAAGCACCTTAAACACAACTGCCTAGAATTGACTGTAAATGAGCCTGTGTTCATGTATTGATAAGATAAACTAGAGGAGAGTTATCCCTAAAATGTCCCTTTAGCAGCAGCAGTGTACAGTACACGAGACCTTACTGTTATAATAAAAAAATCTAAAATAAAATCTGATATAAAAAACTTTTGGGGCATGTCCACCACATGTTTAGAACTGTTCCCACCTGACCACACTTTCGGAAGCATAGAGGAAAGGTACCTGGATACATGTCCGAAAATGTCACTGGAACCAAGTACAAATAGTGTGCACTTTATATCCCACCTCAACCAAAAGCTACATTCATAATGTCTTTATGAAAACGTGGGCCCAGATTCAGATACAATTAGATTTGCGTAGAGTATCAGAAATACACTACGCCGCCATATTTTACCTGGCTCTATGTGGAATCCCGGTAGATTTTGTTCAGTAAACTACGGCGGCGTAGTGTATTTCTCCGGCGCAAGCCATCTACGCGAGTAGGGGGCGTGAAGCATTTAAAATAGGTGCGTTCCCGCGGCGATCGAACTGCGCATGCTCCGTTCAGAAATTTCCCGCCGTGCATTGCGCGAAATCACGTCGTTACGTCATTTTTCTTGAGTAGCGTCGTTTACGGACATTCCTATTCCGATCGAGTTACGTAAAAAAAAAAAAAAAAAATGTAAATTCGCGCACGGGAACGACGGCCATACTTAACATGGGCTACGCACCGTTAGACCAGCAAAAAGCTGGTCTAACAGTACGTAGCAAAAAAATGACGTAAGCGATTGCGAAGACCACTCGTATCTTCGTGGATCGCCGTAAAAACACATTTGCATATCCCGAGGCATGAAAACGACGCGGACTCCTCCCAGCGGCCCGCAAAAATATCGCAGCGTAGATCCGAAGGCTTACGAAGACGTAAGCCTCTCGGATCGAAGCCCGAAGCCGCAACGGCGCGCAAAATTTGAATTTTACTCCTGTCTAACACCAGTTAGACAGGCGTAATTGCTCTGTGAATCTGGCCCGTAGAGTCCAAGCCCTTCAAGACTCCTCATCGATTTTCTCACCCAAGTGCAGTTCCCATGCTAGTTAGTTAGACAATTTGGTTGTGTGTGCGGAGAAGTACCCTAAACGACACTGAGATTCCCTGAGGGGTGGTTATAGAATTAAATAGAACATAGGTAAGGACTAAGGAATTAAACACACACAATTGTAACTGTGCAGAGGAATGAAAGGCAATATAAAATGTAATCTACCTTTTTCTGTTCATCATCATCTAGCATTTTGTTTAAATGTGCTTGTAAATGCTTTTTCAGAAGTAAATTACATAGCTGCTAATCGAATACTCCTTTGTAATCCCTTGTTGAGAAACACTTCATTTACAACACATTGCATTTGGCTGCACAAGAGAATGACAACCATGTAATTGAACCTTGGGCCAGATTCAGAGAGCCATTCCGCCTGTCTAACTGGTGTTAGACTGGAGTAATTTTAAATTACGCGCATTTTTTTAGCTAGTCGGCCACTGGGTGGACTTCCCGTCGTTTTCCGCGTCGGGGTATGCAAATGAGCTTTTGCCGGCGATCCCCGAAATTACGATCTTCAATCGCAATCTCTTACGGCACCTTTAGTCATCTTTTTTTTGCGTAACACTATACCAGCTTTTTGCTGCTCTAATATTAGACAGCCCATGTTAAGTATGGCCGTCATTCCTGCATCGAATTTCTACGTTTTCCGACGTCTTTTATTATTTTTTACGTAAGTCGTCGGGAATAGGAATGCTCGTAAACGCCGCTACTCAAACAACGAATGATGTAACAACGTGATTTTGCGCAATGCACGGTGGGGAAATTTCTGAACGGAGCATGCGCAGTTCGATCGCCGCCGGGGACGAGCTTAATTTAAATGCTTCACGCCCCCTAAATCGCGTATTTCGATTACGCGGCAAGAAATAGACTACACCGCCACAGCATACGGGCAAAAATCTACCAGGATTCGGTGTAGAGCCTGGTAAAATATGGCAGCGTAGAGTATTTCGATTACGCAGCGCAATATTAAGTGTATGTGAATCTGGCCCTCTATTTTTAGCCCAGATTGAAACATGGGACATTTAGCCATTTATTCCATATTTTCTCAAACTTCATTACGTTGAAAGATAAGTATATCTCTCAAATGGCACATGTTTATTTGTTTCCTGTACCCAGTCCCCAAGGATAGGAAAATTAGGTGATATCTATTGGAAGGCTAATAATTTACGTGCTTTTAATTTACATGAATTCTCATTATGGCCACTACCTCATCATATTCCAAATGATTAAATCGATATACCCGAAGAGACATAGGACAGGATTGGGAATATGTATGATGTCATATATTTAGAATTAGAATGATCACATCTTGCCAGTACCTGTGCAGTTTTGGCATCTCCAAAACAAGTGTATAAATGAACTGGGAGATTTCAGCCATCTTAGACAATCAACATTTTTCCTCCTGCCTATCCTATGCAACAGCTCTGGGGTACAGTAGGCCCTGTACAAAATAAAAAGTTGGGTCATTCTGTGCATTGGGACAGGACAGGCAGAGATAGTTACCCCTATATATTTAATCTTTGCATCCACCCTAAGTTGTGCTGCTATGGGGGGGAAGAGGGTCCCGGAGAGGATCTAAAGGGAGTAATACTGACTTATTCCAGTTTATTCTAAGACCGGAAAAAGCTCCAAACTTTCATTTAGAAGATATTTCAGCAACCCATGATTCCTGAGTATCAGCTAGACATAGCAAAATATCGTCAGCATACCGAACAATTTTGTCCTCATATTAACTTCTGCAGAAGCCTCTCATCACCACCGTTTGCATCAACATAGCTGCAAAGGGGTTCTAACACTATCGATAACAGAAGGGATGATAGTGGACACCCTTGTCTAGTACCTCAAAAAATAGAGTAAAGGATTCTGACATGTTCCCATTAATGCCGCGTACACACGGTCGTTTTTTGCGATGAAAAAAAACGACGTTTTCTGTGAAGTAAAAAACTACGTTTTTGAAATTCACTTTTCAAAGACAATTTTGCATACACACCATCGTTTTTTCACAAAAAAGCGAGGTTACGTTCACCACTCTTTTCCATTGAAGCTCACTTCATAACTAGCTTCTGGGCATGCGCGGGTTGAAAAACGTCGTTTTGAACGACATTTTTGCTACACACGGTGACTTTTTGTGAAACAAAAAACGACGTTTTGAAAAACGACACAAAAAATTCAAGCATGTTGGAATTTTTTTTTGGTCGTTTTTTTGAAGACAAAAAAACTACGTTTTGCCCACACACGATCAATTTAAATGACGTTTTAAAAAACATCGTTTTTTTTTCATCGCAAAAAACGACCATGTGTACGCGGCATTACTCTTATAGTGACCTTTGGTGTTGTGTATAGGAGCTTAACTCAATTACAGAAAATTATCACCAAAGCCAAAACGTTTAAGTACTTCCGAAATGTAACACCATTCTATGCTGTCAAACTCCTTAGCGACATCTGGAGACAGCAAAGCTAGTTGAGTTATCTACAGGAGTTTTGTATATTTAGAAATGTGTACCTTATATTTTCGGCAGTTGAAGAGTTGGGCATAAAACCTGTTTGATCTAAATGAATAATCGATTGGATAACTCTCTTTAGTCTATTTGCCATGATGAGTATCGGGGTATGCTAATGAGCTTTTTGCCGGCGATCCCAAAATTTACGATCTTCAAACGGAATCTCTTACGGCATCTTTAGTCATCTTTTTTTTGGGTAACACTATACCAGCTTTTTGCTGCTCTAATATTAGACAGCCCATGTTAAGTATGGCCGTCGTTCCCGCGTCGAATTTCTATGTTTTCCGACGTCTTTTATTATTTTTGACGTAAAACGTCGGGAATAGGAATGTCTCTAAACGACGCTACTCAAACAACGAATGACGTAACGACATGATTTCGCGCAATGCACGGCGGGAAAATTTCTGAACGGAGCATGCGCAGTTCGATCACCGCGGGGGACGCGCCTAATTAAATGCTCCACGCCTCCTAAATCGCGTATTTCGATTAACCCGGCGAGAAAAAGACTTACGCCGCCGTAGCGTACGGGCAAAAATCTACCATAATTCGATGTAGAGCCTGGTAAATTACGGCAGCGTAGAGTATTTCGATTACGCAGCGCAAAATTAAGTGTATCTGAATCTGGCCCCTTATTTCTATGATAGTAGGTGATAGGCATTGCACACTGAAATATTCTGTTTCGGAATTTCGTTTTCGTCCGAAAAATACATTTATTTAGTTACTCCCGAAATTCGTTTTTATTTTTATTTATTTTTTCGTTTAAAAATCCATTAGTTGGTACTGTCAAATGTTCTAAGAAGATTCGACGGAGCAGCTAAACTGTACGACGCCGCAATTGTACATTTCCGCTCGAATGTTCCGCCTACAAGCTATAGAAGAATTCTAATGTTATATGACACTAGCAATAATTATATTTATTAAATTATTATTACTAGTCAACCAACATTCAAATTCTTCTATAGCCTATGGGCTGACGATTGCGGCATCGTACAGTTTAGCTGCTTGAAGAATCTTCTTAGAACTTTCGACAGACACCACCATAAGACTTCAATGAAAGATTTGACGTTTGTATGTTTTTTCGCTGCTTCGTCGAATCTTCATCATTCATGTCGGATTGGTCTACCCCAACACTGTCTCTATTATGTCAAATCTGTTCTCTCTATGTGGAATCTTTCCTCCTATGTAGAATAATCTTGTGACTAATAGAGTTAAGGTTAGGCACATTTGACCGCAGATTAGATAGACAAAGATTGCTATTGTCAGCGTCATGTCGAATCTCCTATCTATATCGAACTGTTGTAGCAAAGAGAACGAAAATAAAGCATTTTTTTATGTCGGATCTTTCGATTTCGGATTCTGCGCGTTCATTTTCTTTTGTTAAAAACGATAACGAAAAACATCCGAATTCAGGCGAAAATGCATTCGGACGAAAACGAATGCACATGTCTAGGTGAGCATTTTCAGTAAAAACACAAACATGAACTCCATTCATAATCTTTAACACAGCTTAGCAGTCCTTGGATTAAGTGCATGCAATTGTTCTGCTTTTTTAGGCTTTTTTAAAATGTATTGTCACCTAGTAATCCTGCAAATAACATACTTCATGTCATTAGGTGGCTACACTCACTCTACTACTGTAGCTATAAAGGAGAGCCAATGGTTGTCACACAGGCTACTCTCCTGTTTTGGACTTCTAAGGGGTCTTTTTGGTTCATCTCTATTAGGGGTGGGGGGGTCATGGAGAATTGGTAGCTTACAGAAGATAGTTGGAAGCCAATTATTAGAGCTTTCAGTTCAGCTCTCAGGAAAAGCAAAAGGGATGCTAATTCTGGCAGGATCAACAGGTATTTTCTGTATTTAATAAAAATGTTTTACTTGGAAAACAGAAAACTATTGCACCAACCACATTTAAGAACTTGTAGGCTAGGCTGAAACACTTGTAATGGTTGTTATTGAGTTTAAATGTCCTTTAACCGCTTGCCGACCAGCCGCCGCAGTAATACGGCGGCAGGTCGGCACTGCTGCGCGAGAGCCCGTAGCTCTACGTCGCCACTTTCGACGGCCACTAGAGGGCGCGTGCACGCCGCCGGCGGCCCGCTGTGCGTGCCCCGCTCGCCCCCGAGTCCCGTGCGTGTACCCGGCGGGCCACAATCGCCGCCGGGCACACGGCGATCGCTCGTTACAGAGTGGGGGAACGGGAGCTGTCGTTCCTGTCAGCGGGGAAACGCTGATTTTCTGTTCATACAATGTCATGAACGGAAGATCAGTGATTTCCCCTAGTGAGGCACACCCCCCCATACAGTTAGAACACAAATAGGAACACACTTAACCCCTTCCCTGCCCCCTAGTGTTACCCTTCACTGCCAATGGCATTTTTTTAGTAATCCAATGCATTTGTATAGCATTGATCGCTAAAAAATGACAATGGTCCCAAAAATGTGTCAAAACTGTCCGAAGTGTCGCAATAAGGTCGCAGTACTGAAAAAAAACGCCTGATCGCGCCCTTATTACTAGTAAAAAAAATAATAATAATAAAAATGCCCATAAAACTACCCCCCTATTTTGTAAACGCTATAAACTTTTGCGCAAACCAATCAATAAACGCTAATTGCGATTTTTTTAACACAAAATACGTAGAAAGAATACGTATCGGCCTAAACTGAGGAAAAAAAATGTTTTATATATTTTTGGGGGATATTTATTACAGAAAAAAGTAAAAAATATTGCATTTCTTTCAAAATAGTCGCTCTGTTTTTGTTTATTAGCGAGCCAAAAAAAAAAACCGCAGAGATGATCCAATACCGACCAAAAGAAAGGCACTATGTCTGGGGAAAAAAAGGACACCAATTTTGTTTGGGAGCCACGTCGCATGACCGCGCAATTGTCAGTTAAAGCGACACAGTGCCGAATCGCAAAAAGTGCTCTGGTCTTTGGACAGCAATATGGTCCGGGGCTAAAGTGGTTAAAGTCTTAAACTTTTCATGGGGACCCAAAGAAGTCATAGAGAAATTTCCAAAGACAGAGGATATAAAGGAGAGAGGTCATTAAAATGCTTAAAATGCAAATCTCTGCTGAATGGATACATGTATAACATACTGGACCAACCTTCCCCCCACCCAAGCACAAAAGTAAATAGAGAAAGAGGAGGGGAGTACTTTACCAAGTTGTATTTGGTTTATATACCCCCTTTGTAATGGCCTGTGTTAAGAATAAAGGTTTGAAAAGGAAATGTATTCTCCCCAATACATTTCTGATATACTTTTTCTCTGCCTTTCTTTCTGTACATTTCTATTGAGCACTATTTTTCATTCTGCATTGCCATTATTTACCTCTGATGAAGCTTAAGCCTCATGCACACAATTGGACTTTCATTGGACTGTGGATTTTTGTCTAAAAGGGTGTTGGCCGTGAACTTGGTATGCATACACACGGCAGAACATTTTCAGGCAACATTCACACCAAATCACATGGTTTTTCAGCTCTTTACCGCCACCCTTTGGGCAACTTCTGCTACTGTTTGCTGATGTTTAACATTGGTTCTAAGCATGCGTGTTTGTACTTTGGATTTTAGTCTGATAGACTTGTGTACACACGATCACATTATCCGACCTAACACATTTGTTGTCGAAAAGTTTGAGAGCATGCACAGTGAACATTTGTCCGTGGAAATTCCGACAATTGTCCGATGAAGCATACAGAAGTTTGGATTAACCGATAAAACATGTCCGTTCGGACTGTTGTTGTTGGAAAGTTCAATTGCATTATGGGCCTTTAGAGACACGTGCAGGGCCGGACTGGCCTACTGGGATACCGGAAAAATTTCCAGTAGGCCGCTTGCTTTTAGCTGCTGTCACTGCCTCAGTCTGCCTGTCAGTCAAAATACAATCAGCGGTGGGCCGTGGCCGATATCGCCGCCGCCGCTGCCGCTCTTTTCAACTGTGCAGGGTGACGGCTGGTATGAGTTCCCTGGGGCTGCGTTTGCATAGTTGCAGACTGCGGTAGTAAAAAGCAGTGGCGGGCCGTCGGATTGCAGCCACAATGCTCGCTGCCGCACTTCCCTTCTTACCTAACTAATCATGAGCAGCATCACTGATCATGTGTCTAAGCCGAGCAGGAGAAACAAATGTGAGGACTTGTTCCAGCACCGCCCGAATGTCTCTGCAGGGTCACGAGTGAAGGTAGAGCCGCAGAGGAGAAGTGAATGGAGTCGCCACCCTGCCTTGGAGCACAAGGTGAAGAAATACATTGTAATGCAATTTATATAATGGATCTTTCTCTCACCATATCTGCCCCCCGGCCCCCCTTATCTCTCTGTCACCTACCTTTGCTGCCCCTGCAATTAAATTGAAATCTGTATAATAATCTCAGAGAGGAGGGGGAGGGGGGTCGCACTGTGCAATGCTTTGTGAGAGAGATTATTATACAGATTACAATTTGCACCCCCCCCCCTCTCTCTGCGTCACCTTTGCTGCTCCTGCAAATTGTAATCTGTATAATAATCTCTCTAGCATTGCACAGTACACCCCTCCCTCTTTGTCACCGCTGCACCCCCTCTCTATTACCGTTGCACCCCCTGGCTCTCGCCGTTGCACCCCCTGTTTCTCGCTGCTGTACCCCATATCTCTAGCCGCTGCACCCCCTGTCTCTTACCGTTGCACCCCCTGTCTCTCGCCATTGCACCCCCTGTCTATCTCTCGCACTATAGCCCCGTGGCACAGCACTTCACCTGAAAAATTCTGTTACTTAGTTGTTGGCAGTATGGAGGAGTGTGACAGGCACCCCTAATGCTCATTTACGAGTGTGACTGGCCACTCGTCATTTGTTTGACTGGAGGAGGCGGAGCCTAAAGCTCCACCTACCCTCCTCTGCGCTCTTCCTTAATCTTTTCCCGAGTGAGCAGGTCGGTGAGTGACGTCACCTGTCACGTGAGGTTGTTTCTGAGGAGGACAGTGGAGACCTAAACAATTAGGGGAACCCCCCAGCCAAGCAGCAGCACTGCAGCAGGCCAGGTACCGTACTATAGTCCCAAGTGAAGTCACAACATACCTACCTATCATCGTGTGCATGTATGATGTTATGCCAAGTTCCAACTGCCAGTGCCAAGCAGCCAAATGTATAGTGCTTGCTTAATATGGATTTAATAAATTAGAATTATGCATAGCCATAGATAAATAAATAAATAAAGTGATTTGTGCAAATCACTTTATTTATATCTATGGATATGCACAATTCTAATTTATTTAATCCATATTGAGCAAGCACTATATTTGATTTGCTGCTTGCTTCTGTTTGGGCATGTGCTTGGCACATGATGACTTAGGCTACTTTCACACTGGGACGTTGCGCTGTCGGCAGTAAAGTGTCGCTATTTTAGCAGCGCTTTACTGTCGTTTTTGCGGCGCTATTCGGCTGCTAAGACTTTTTTGAGCGTCCTGCCAGCACAATGCTAGCGGCCCAAAAGGATAAAAAAAAAAAAAACGTCTGACTGGCGGTTCAGCGCCGCTGCCCATTGATTTCAATGGGCAGGGGCGCTTTAGAAGCAGTGTGTACACCTTTCCTACAGGGCCTCAAAGATGCGGCTAGCTGGACTTTCCTGAGCATCCTGCCAGCGCACCGCGCTCCAGTGTGAAAGCTTTCGCATTGGAGTGAGAAAAGAGGCTTTCAGGGCATTTTGCAGGCGCTATTTTGTAGCGCCTGCAAAGCACCTCAGTGTGAAAGTAGTCTAAGACCCTTTCACACTGAGGTGCTTTGTAGGTGCTATAACGCAAAAAATAGTGTCTGCAGAGCGCCCTGAAAGAGTGGCTCCATTCACTCCAGTGTGAAAGCCCAAGTGCTTTTACACTGGAGCGGTGCGCTGGCAGGACATTTAAAAATGTCCTGCAAGCAGCATCTTTGAAGCGCTGTAAGAGCGGCTCCTAAAGCGCCCCTGCACATTGAAATCAAAGCGGCGCTTTGCGGACATTAAAAGCACCCCGCTATCGGCTGACGAGTGCCGCTAAAAATAGCAGCGCTTTACTGCCGATGCCCCCAACGCCCAGTGTGAAAGAGGCCTTAAAGTCATCATCATGTGCGTGTGTGCTAAGCAGACAGGGCCGCTGGTCATCCTACTTCCTCTCTCCCCCTGTACAGTGTCAGAGGCACTGGCGCAGCATTTGCAGAGGACTGTATCCATTACAAGGAAACACTGCCTGCACTGCTGTGTGTCCCTGATCATCACAGTGCCACTGCCAGTGAGTGTGACCTGTATGTGTACCACTGCGTACTGTCACTGTCTGCCTTTTTGCCAAGTGCTGTGCCCATGATACACCACACGATTCCTCTGCATTTATGGGTGCTGATATTACCACATTTATGGGTGCTGATATTGCTGCATTTATGGGTGCTGTTACCACATTTATGGGTGCTGATATTGCTGCATTTATGGGTGATGTTACCACATTTATGGGTGCTGATATTGCTGCATTTATGGGTGCTGATATTGCTGCATTTATGGGTGCTGTTACCACATTTATGGGTGCTGTTACCACATTTATGGGTGCTGATATTGCTGCATTTATGGATGCTGTTACCACATTTATGGGTGCTGTTACCACATTTATGGGTGCTGATATTGCTGCATTTATGGGTGCTGATATTGCTGCATTTATGGGTGCTGTTACCACATTTATGGGTGCTGTTACCACGTTTATGGGTGCTGATATTGCTGCATTTATGGATGCTGTTACCACATTTATGGGTGCTGTTACCACGTTTATGGGTGCTGATATTGCTGCACTTATGGGTGCTGTTACCACATTTATGGGTGCTGTTACCACATTTATGGGTGCTGATATTGCTGCTTTTATGGGTGCTGTTACCACATTTATGGGTGCTGATATTGATGCATTTATGGGTGCTGATATTACTGCATTTATGGGTGCTGTTACGACATTAATGGGTGCTGTTACCACATTTATGGTTGCTGATATTGCTGCATTTATGGGTGCTGATATTGCTGCATTTATGGGTGCTGTTACCACATTTATGGGTGCTGATATTGCTGCATTTATGGATGCTGTTACCACATTTATGGGTGCTGTTATCACATTTATGGGTGCTGATATTGCTGCATTTATGGGTGCTGTTAACACATTTATGGGTGCTGTTACCACATTTATGGGTGCTGATATTGCTGCATTTATGGGTGCTGTTACCACATTTATGGGTGCTGATATTGATGCATTTATGGGTGCTGATATTGATGCATTTATGGGTGCTGATATTACTGCATTTATGGGTGCTGTTACCACATTTATGGGTGCTGTTACCACATTTATGGGTGCTGATATTGCTGCATTTATGGGTGCTGTTACCACATTTATGGGTGCTGATATTGCTGCATTTATGGATGCTGTTACCTCATTTATGGGTGCTGTTACCACATTTATGGGTGCTGTTACCACATTTATGGGTGCTGATATTGCTGCATTTATGGGTGCTGTTACCACATTTATGGGTGCTGTTACCATATTTATGGGTGCTGATATTGCTGCATTTTTGGGTGCTGTTACCACATTTATGGGTGCTGTTACCACATTTATGGGTGCTGATATTGCTGCATTTATGGATGCTGTTACCACATTTATGGGTGCTGTTACTACATTTATGGGTGCTGATATTGCTGCTTTTATGGGTGCTGTTACCACATTTATGGGTGCTGATATTGATGCATTTATGGGTGCTGATATTACTGCATTTATGGGTGCTGATATTGCTGCATTTATGGATGCTGTTACCACATTTATGGGTGCTGTTACCACATTTATGGGTGCTGATATTGCTGCATTTATGGGTGCTGATATTGCTGCATTTATGGGTGCTGTTACCACATTTATGGGTGCTGATATTGCTGCATTTATGGATGCTGTTACCACATTTATGGGTGCTGTTATCACATTTATGGGTGCTGATATTGCTGCATTTATGGGTGCTGTTAACACATTTATGGGTGCTGTTACCACATTATGGGTGCTGATATTGCTGCATTTATGGTGCTGTTACCACATTTATGGGTGCTGATATTGATGCATTTATGGGTGCTGATATTGATGCATTTATGGGTGCTGATATTTACTGCATTTATGGGTGCTGTTACCACATTATGGGTGCTGTTACCACATTTATGGGTGCTGATATTGCTTGCATTTATGGGTGCTGTTACCACAAACATTTATGGGTGCTGATATTGCTGCATTTATGATGCTGTTACCTTACGCTTATTGGTGCTGTTACCACATTTATGGGTGCTGTTACCACATTTATGGGTGCTGATATTGCTGCATTTATGGGTGCTGTTACCACATTTATGGTGCTGTTACCATATTTATGGGTGCTGATATTGCTGCATTTATTGGGTTGCTGTTACCAACCACATTTATGGGTGCTGTTACCACATTTATGGGTGCTGATATTGCTGCATTTATGGATGCTGTTACCAACATTTATGTGGCTGTTACCTGCATTTATGGGTGCTGATATTGCTGCTTTTATGGGTGCTGTTACCACATTTATGGGTGCTGATTATTGATGCATTTATGGGTGCTGCCAGATATTACTGCATTTTATGGGGGTGCTGATATTGCTGCATTTATGGATGCTGATATTAACCCTACATTTAGAAATGGGTGCAGTTACCACATTTATCTGCTTAAGTCATTTAGGGGTGCTGATATTGCTGCATTTATGGGTGCTGTTATACCCACATTTATGGGTGCTTCGATATTGATGCATTATATGGTGTCTGATATTGATGCATTTATGGGTGCTGATATTACACTGCATTTTTTATGGGTGCTGTTACGACATTTATGGGTGCTGTTACGACATTTATGGTGCTGATATTGCTGCATTTATGGTGCTGTTACCACAATATTATGGGATGCATGATATTGCTGCAGCATTAAGGCCCGCGTACTATCACATTGGACTGTTACACAATCTATCTGCTGAAAACGGTCTGACAGACTGTTCAGCAGACAGATTCGATCGTGTGTACGGGCGGACAGACAGATTTGCCACCGACTGATTTTAAAGCATGCTTAATAAATCTGTCGGCTGGGAATCCCTCCGCGACATGTCTGCTGGTTAGTACGCTAACCAGCAGACATATCTGCTCGCACATGCATCGGATGGATTCGACGCATGCGCGAAGTGTTTTACTTCTGGTGCGGTGACGTGGCAGCGCCAACGTCACCGCACACATCACCCGCGCTGTCTGCCGGCGGGGATTTTGGTTTGATCGTGTGTACCACATCAAACCGTGATACATCCCTGCAGACAAATCTGTTCAAATCGATTTGTCAGACCGATTTGAACAGATGTAATTGGTCGATGGTGTACGGGGCCTTATGGGTGCTGTTACCACATTTATGGGTGCTGATATTGCTGCATTTATGGATGTTGTTACCACATTTATGGGTGCTGTTACCACATTTATGGGTGCTGATATTGCTGCATTTATGGGTGCTGTTACCACATTTATGGGTGCTGATATTGATGCATTTATGGGTGCTGATATTGATGCATTTATGGGTGCTGATATTACTGCATTTATGGGTGCGGTTACCACATTTATGGGTGCTGTTACCACATTTATGGTGCTGATATTGCTGCATTTATGGTGCTGAAATAGCTGCATTTATGGGTGCTGTTACCACATTTATGGGTGCTGATATTGCTGCATTTATGGATGCTGTTACCCTTCATTTATGGGTGCTGTTACCACATTTATGGTGCTGTTACCACATTTATGGGTGCTGTTACCACATTTATGGGTGCTGATATTGCTGCATTTATGGGTGCTGTTACCACATTTATGGGTGCTGATATTGCTGCATTTATGGATGCTGTTACCACATTTATTGGTGTGTTACCACATTTATGGTGCTGATATTGCTGCATTTATGGTGCTGTTACCACATTTAGGGTTGCTGTTACCACATTTATGGGTGCTGATATTGCTGCTTTTATGGGTGCTGTTACCACATTTATGGGTGCTGATATTGATGTAATTATGGGTGCTGATATTTTACTGCATTTATGGGTGCTGTTACGACATTTATGGGTGCTGTTACCACATTTTATGGTTGCTGATATTGCTGCATTTATGGGTGCTGATATTGCTGCATTTATGGATGCTGTTACCACATTTATGGGTGCTGTTATCACATTTATGGGTGCTGATATTGCTGCATTTATGGGTGCTGTTACCTACGACTTTATGGGTGCTGTTACCACATTTATGGTGCTGATATTGCTGCATTTATGGGTGCTGTTACCACACATTTATGGTGCTGATATTGGATGAAATTATGGGTGCTGATATTGATGCATTTATGGGTGTGATATTACTGCATTTATGGGTGCTGTTACCACATTTATGGGTGCTGTTACCCACATTTATGGGTGCTGATATTGCTGCATTTATGGGTGCTGATATTGCTGCATTTATGGGTGCTGATATTGCTGCATTTATGGGTGCTGTTACCACATTTATGGGTGCTGATATTGCTGCATTTATGGATGCTGTTACCTCATTTATGGGTGCTGTTACCACATTTATGGGTGCTGATATGGCTTGCCCATTTATGGGTGCTGTTACCACATTTATGGGTGCTGATATTGCTGCATTATGGGTGCTGTTACCACATTTATGGGTGCTGATATTGATGCATTTATGGGTGCTGATATTGATGCATTTATGGGTGCTGATATTACTGCATTTATGGGTGCTGTTACGACATTTATGGGTGCTGTTACGACATTTATGGATGCTGATATTGCTGCATTTATGGGTGATGTCACCACATTTATGGGTGCTGATATTGCTGCATTTAGGCTGCGTACACACGATCAAATCTATCTGCTGAAAACGGTCTGACAGACCGTTTCAGCAGACAGATTCCGATCGTGGTGTACGGGCGGACAGACAGATTTGGCCAGCCGACAGATTTTAAAGCATGCTTTAAAATCTGTCGACTGGGAATCCCTCCGTCCGACATGTCTGCTGGTTAGTACGCTAACCAGCAGACATATCTGCTCGCACATGCATCGAATGGATTCGACGCATGCGCGGAAGTGTTTTACTTCCTGGTGCCAGTGGCAGCGTCAACGTCACCGCCACAATCACCGCGCTGTCTGCCGGCGGGGATTTCGGTTTGATCGTGTGTACACCATCAAACCATTACATCCCGCAGACAAATCTGTTCAATCGGTTTGTCAGACCGATTTGAACAGATGTATTTGGTCGTGTGTACGGGGCCTTATGGGTGCTGTTACCACATTTATGGGTGCTGATATTGCTGCATTTATGGGTGTTGTTACCACATTTATGGGTGCTGTTACCGCTGCCACATTTAAAGGGTGCTGATATTGCTGCATTTATGGTGCTGTTACCACATTTATGGGTGCTGATATTGATGCATTTATGGGTGGGTGGATATTGATGCAATTATGGGTGCTGATATTACTGCATTTATGGGTGCTGGTTACCACATTTATGGGTGCTGTTTACACATTTATGGGTGCTGATATTTGCTGGCTATTTATGGGTGCTGATATTGCTGCATTTATGGG